>QANY01010417.1:1228655-1386569 GCA_003255025.1 Datisca glomerata | reverse complement strand
AACTGAATTCTTTCTGGTTAAAGAATTTCTTTCTAGTTGCTCTGGAACAATTAGGAGATTCTCTAGAAGAAATATGAGGTTCTGCTTCTGGTAGCAACATGCTATGGGGTGGTGGTCCCGCTTATGGGGTCAAATCAATATGTTCTAAGAATAAATATTGGAATATCAATCTCATAAGTATCATACCAAATCCCATCAATCGAATCGCTTTTTCGAGAAATACGAGACATCTAAGTCATACAAGTAAAGAGATATATTCATTGATAAGAAAAAGAAAAAATGTGAACGGTGATTAGATTGATGATAAAATAGAATCTTGGGTCTCGAACAGTGATTCGATTGATGAGAAAGAAAGAGAATTCTTAGTTCAGTTCTCCACCTTAACGACAGAAAAAAGGATTGATCAAATTCTATTGAGTCTGACTCATAGTGATCAATTATCAAAGAATGATTCTGGTTATCAAATGATTAAATACATGCATTAAAATATGAATGCTTCTTATTCCACAACAACGAAAGTACTTTTTCACTCTTTCATCTACAAGGGGATTTCACTTGGAAAAGAAAATGTTCCATACTAATGAATTCGAGTCCATAACCATGGGTTCCAATGTACGACATCTTGTAGTACTTACCAATGAGGCCCTATCGATTAGTATTACGCAGAAGAAATCCATTATAGACACTAATATAATTAGATCTGATCTTCATAGATAAACTTGGGATTTGTGATCCCAGGTCAGTTCGGTTCAGGATCATGGGATCCTTTTTTATCAGATAGGAAGGGCTGTTGCACAAAATGTACTTCTAAGTAATTGCTCCATAGATCCTATATCTATCTATATGAAGAAGAAATCATGTAACGAAGGGGGTTCTTATTTGTACAAATGGTACTTCGAACTTGGAACGAGCATGAAGAAATTAACGATACTTCTTTACAACCCTGCTTTAAGCTTTAGATGCAGAAATGACTTCTAAAATTTTGAAGTACGAAAAATGACCTTTTAAAAAAGCTGCTAACCCCCTCTCATGTTTTGCTATTTCTCTTTTGCACCCCACTCTATTGTTTTTTAAGATAGCTTTAATTAAAAAGTTTTCCCTTTCTCTCTCCCAACTCTCGTTTCTTTAATCTCTTTGAACTCTCACCTCTCTTGATTTTCTCATTACTATTTCTTTCACCATTTCTCTTAAGCATCACATTATAACTCTCCTTCTCTCTCATATTTCATCTGAAATTTACACCTCTCATCTTATCACATTTCTTTCTTTTTCTTTCTCTTTCCCTGTCTCATTTTTCTGTTCATCATCTTCTTCTTAGCAGTAGTAAATAATGTCTTTACATAGAGCAACAGATTATTTACATGGAGTAAAAACTATCTGTCTATGAGTAAAGACCATGTTTACCTAGCAAATATGTTTTATAGCATAAACAACCTGTATACTTAGCAAGAAACTTGTTCACACTTGGTAAACAAGTTCATACGTGGTAATTAAACTTTTTACACCGGAGGGGATTTTCGGGAACCACCCCCTCCAAGAACAACCACAAACTCACCAACAAGAAACATACATCTAAATCCAAAAGCAACGAGAAGAACTCACAACCACAATGAGGAAACAAGCTGAAACAACGTGTAAGGGAGAAGGTTGCGTGGCGGCGATAGCTGTGGTGCGGTGCTGGTGGCGCAATGGCTGCGGCACGATGTGTGTAAATGTCGTGGGTCAAGAGCATGGCGAGATCTGTAAATCGACAAGGTGGTATGAGTAGTAGAGGAGAACCGATGGAAGGAGATGATGTATTTTTAAGGGTTTTGTTTTAAATGCAATATTTATGCTGTGGGATCGTCTTTATTTACTAGTCAACCACCACGTCCGATGCACGTAGCTCAACTCAACATTAGAGTCATAATGTAATGAAAAGTTGAATCTTAAAATTATTTTCATAAGTAAATTAATTTACTAAAGAAATGATTGATTCATTCAGTAATAAATTAACATAAGTATTATACATTATTAGTTGAGAAAATTATAAATTTCATCACTTTTTGTAGGTTACTCTACACAAATGTCAACTTTTTCTTTATTTACATATATGGCCGTTTTTAATATATGATTCAATTATCTTTAATCTGTTTTCTCTTCCTTTCCTCCTTTTGCCCTTGTGGAGAGCTCTCTTCAACTAATTTCTCTCTCCAACATGATTTCTCTCTGTAACGATCTCTCTTTGCGTTACTCCATCGCAATTTCTCTCTCTCTCTCTCTCTCTCTCTCTCTCTCTCTCACTTCTGATTGGATCTGAGGTTTTGCTTCGAGATGAAGATTTTGGGTTTTTCTTCTTCGAGTTGTGAGATTCTTGCTTTGATCATGATTTTCAGTTGTTCTTCTTTAATCGAGATTTCAGATTTTTAACTTTTAATTTTAAGCTTCCTCGCGCACTATTTTGTTGTTGTTGTTGTACGATTTTTTTATTTGTCTTTCTTCATTTTTACGAATTTGTGATGGTCTTTTTTTATTCTATGCAATGGTCTTTCTGGTTTTTTCATTTTTTTCTGGATTGCTTTATGTGAGGTATCACTTTTTTTTTCCTAATTTTGTTCTACATTATAGTATTTAAATTAGATACCATACATATTTAAGTTATACACATTATACGTAGCCAGTGTAAGGATGTTCGATATTTTAGATTATTCCGGTGTTCATAAACAAAAACAAATCAGTATTTTAATTAGGTACCATACGTATCTAATTTATGTACATTACACATAGCCAATGTAAGAGTGTTTGACATTTTTATATTATTCTGGTGTTTAAAAATAATAATAAACTAGTATTTAAATTGGATACCACATGTATCTAATTTATATACATTATACATAGCTGATTTTCTTTCTTTCCATTAGACTCATCGTTTCATTAAATAGTAGCTACAGTTACGCGTGTTTTGGACCGTTACATGTGTAACTGTAGCGTGTGTTTCTCGACCCTTTTTCATTAATGGATTAATGGTAAATGACTTCACCTTTTACCATTAACTACTAGGCCACCTGACAATTTTTGTAATTAAAAAGCTGGATGGTCATTTTGCTACACAGATGACCTAAATGGATCATCTATGTAGTTCTCCCTTATTAGTCTCTATATAATAATTAATGATCTATCATGTAAATTTATCACAAACTGCAAACCACATATAGCTTTTTGTTATTTCAATAATTTCCTTGAGAAATTTATGAAAAATAATATATATTACTTTGATCAAATATTAAGGTCGTTGTGATTCTTTAATGTCAATTAATTTTATATAAAAATGTAGTAAAGTTTTAGGTAAACACAACCACCTTATTAAGTCAATTAGAAATGTATATAAATTATTTAAACATGTACAGTGCATTGTATAATAGTTTAATTGTCAATTATTTTCACTTTTATTGAATTTCTAAGAAATATTTTTCCTATCATTTACTATGTATGATTAATATAAATTATATTGTAATAATAAATCATTACTGTTATTAAAATATTGGCGTCATTAAAAGATAAGAAATATCTATTAATTAATTCATTAAATAATTTAATTATTACAATATCATTTAATATTAAGTCATAAACTTAGAAATTTTATAAAAATAAAGATTATAAAGTTGTCCGAAAATATTAAGATCCCCACTTTTATATATAGTAAGAATAAAAAATAGGTGAGCCAAATTTGTAATTAAGGTTTTTCAATTTTTTAAATTGCCTTTACCAGTAAATGGATCTTCAGTAATATTGACAGAAATTATTGAATATGGCCGCCACATTGTGGCCGACATTTTAGCCGTTTGATGAGTAAGTTGAACAGTGGGATTTTGTCTAAGAAAAAAAGCAAGGTCGCTCTCTGATAAATTCTGATGTTTTCAAAAAAATCAGGACGATTTAGATTCAAATCGACAGATCCAATTATAGCTCTATAATCGTGGCCGTACTCTGAATAATTACTCTACGATAAAGGCCCAACGGAATTTCCACTTGGCGAAGGATCGGACAGAGGGAGTTATATATCTATGGCGACGGTGTTCAGCAACCTCGCCTTGGTGTTTCTTCCCGGTAAACTCAGTAACTCGAGGCGCTGCTTCTATAAGTCGAATTCACTGTCGCTCAATGTTAAACGAACATCCACGGCACATGTTCGAGCTGCTTCGACCACCTTTGTGGAAACGAAGCCTAAGGTTGTCATCGCCTTTTCTGGTGGTGAATTGGAATTCCACTTTTAGTTTTGAGTTTGTCCAATTCTTCAGTAATTGGATGTCGTCTCCAACATTTTGTTATTTCTTTGTATGTATGCTCGGAAACCGAATAACACTTTTGCTCTCCGGTTTCTTCAAGTACCAATTTCTTGGTAGCCTGGTGAAATTTTCCTTTCATGGCCGGAGCTTATGTATTTCTGGTTTTGACTTATTGATATAACTGAGTGTTGGGATTGGTTTTTCTGGCCGAGAGTGAGAAGTCGACAATTATGAATCACAAGTGTATAATGTCTTTTGTTTTCGCTTGCTAAGTTCATAATAATTATTGGTCTTTCCTAGGATTTGGTTGTGGTTGAAGAGGAAGTCAACACCGGAAGGAACATTTTTGCTTGTCCCATATGTTATGACCCATTAACTTCGACCGTTGATTCAGGCTTATATGTGTAAGTTTAATTAGTCTTCTCATCGTTTTGCTTGCGCTCTCTCTCTCTCTCTCTCTCTCTCTCTCTCTCTCTCTCTCTCTCTCTCTCTCTCTCTCTCTCGCAATTCTGAGATTAGCGCGGGCCATGTCAATCATTGATGTATTTGCGTGAAATGTATTTACACAGAGATTCTACAGAAGGGTCTACCCTACAATGCGGCAAATGTAAGAAATCCTACTTTGGTAACAAAACTCATCTTGATCTGACTGTAGCAAGTGGGTCTAAGAACTATGGTGAGATGATGCCTGCTTCCACACAGCTTTTTAGGTATGTGGAATTCCACTGGCTGCTGTTCGTACTTAAAAGCATTGATTATTTCACCAACTGATAAATAAAAAATGCATATGCCCTTATGCCGTAGAGAAAACTAAAGAGCTGAAGTGATAAAGGGATCTCCTGCCTTATAGTGTTTCTTGGTTATTTTAGGCCTCATGGGCATGGCTAGAGTTATGTGAATGCTGGTGCCGTAGTACTTTCATGCCTTATCAAAGAAATTTGCTGATATCACATTAATGCAATATCCAAGCACGATAACATTGATTTGATTTATCGGTCTTTCTCATCTTTATCAGCTGTTTGCTGGATCAGGACTCCATTGGTATCATTTCTCTATGAAAGGGGCTGGCGCCAAAGTTTTTCTGTATGGGGTGGTTTCCCAGGTCCAGAGAAGGAGGTCATTTGAGTTATTTCAACATTTCATAACTTATCTATATAATGCCTATAGAAATCAAGTTCTTTTAGGGAAAAGTTGTAGGCCATGATTGAAATGGACATTCTTTTGATAGAAAAAAAAAAGATTGCGAGTGCATAACTTCTACATTACTGTGTAGTACAGGATGTACAGTTACTTTTCTGCTGCTATAAACTGTCTAACTATTTTAAAACCTAGTAATTGTGAAATAAATTTGGTCTGCTTTTTACTCAATATAATGGCAAGTGCCAAAATAAAGATGGAGCTGTCTGTGTTATCTTTCAAAAGCTTGTCGATTTAGCTTGATAATATGAGAATTTCTATTGCAGTTTGAGTTGATGAAGACTTTCCTGAAGCCGGTTCTAGGTGGAAACATTGTTGATGCAAGTTGTGGAAGTGGACTGTTTTCAAGACTTTTTGCCCAGAGTGGATTATTTTCAGCCGTTGTTGCTCTGGACTACTCAGAGAACATGTTGCAGCAGTGTTATGAATTTATTAAGCAGGAAGTGAACTTTCCCAAGGAGTATATTGTTTTACAATCTCTGTTACATTTTCTAATACATTTCTGCTGCACGCTACTGCAATCTTAGTATCTTCAAACGCATCTTTTTGTCTTGAGCATTTTATTATTTCTAGTTTGGGTATTTATTCCTGATTCATTGTATTTTTTCTTTTAGGAAAATAGTGTTGGTAAGAGCTGATATATCTCGGCTTCCTTTTGTTTCAAGTTCTATTGATGCAGTGCACGCTGGCGCTGCACTGCACTGCTGGCCTTCACCATCAGCTGCCGTAAGTATTGTTTGATATTTTCATCTTAGAAATGTTTATCCAATCAGTTTTAAATTTCTCAACTGTTTAAGGCCACTAAACACCCAAAACTGACCACTTTCCAATTACATAGACTTTCCTGAAGAGCAGAAAGAAAATTGTCATTTATTTACTTCTTGGTGCATTATATGATTGCTGGGGAGTAGCCCAAGTGAGTTAAAAAGAGATCGCTTACATTTGCAATAATGAGGAGTGGTTTAAGCTTTCACTTTCAAAAAATCTCTTTTGATACTTGATAAGTTGCATCACTTCTTTTGCTCAAAATTTGACTTGGCGACAATTTGTACCATTGTAAGTTCTCTTTAGCAAAAATTTAGCTGTTGTTTTGGCTGCATGCTTGTTTAACTTGCTAATAATTTGGAAATTTTTGCATTAGCTACTTCCATTATCTTTATAAACTGAGGTTATGAGGAAACATATCTTTTATGTCCAATATGGAGACTACTTTTTATGTCCAATTCTTCCTTTTACATCGAATAATGCCTCTTTCTGATTACATTTATTTACACTTTATCTTCTTCATCTTTGTATAAATGGTAGGATGTGGATTCTCGGCAGTTCCCAATGGAACAGCAGAGGGGCGGTTGTGGTCTGGCCGTCCAGATCTGCTCTATTAATTTTTTTCTTTATTACATCTAATCAGATCTGGGCCGTCCAAAAGTTAATCGAACGGTCCCGATCACGTGGACTGCCTTGGTATGATGTAGACCCAAGTGCAGTTCTATTTTCTGAAAATCTACAAGTAGTGAGCAAAACCCAAAAACTTTATGAGGATTAGATGTTTTAATCTAAGGAGCTTAAGTCAAAAAGCCAATTTTGTGAAGGGAATAAAGTAGTGTCAGACTGCAACTTTGTAGCGGCTCTTCCTGTGAAATCGTGATAAGTGCTCTCTTGGAATCCTATCTTGGTTCTTTGCTATATAGAATACAAATTAGGGTGCAATTCTGCTTCTGATGCTATAGCTCCCTGTCATAGGAGCTATAGCCTATCGATACTGCAAATTTGCTGATAGAATATAACAGTGTTGTATATTGGCTTCATAGGTAGCTGAAATAAGTCGAGTCTTACGACCTGGAGGAGTTTTTGTTGCTAGCACCTACGTACTTGATGGGCCTTTTTCTTTCGTACCATTTTTGCGGACTCAGCGTGAGGTATGTATGCGCTTCTGAAGTTTTGATACATGTCCACAATTACATATTGTCTTTAATCTCAATGTCTTCCCCAGTTCTCAAACATGGTTACATTGTGTTGGAAATGAAATGATATCCCTAAAGTATATAAGTTTGTGGGAATGGTTTTTATGTTTCCTTTTGATATATAGTTGGTGGTCGAAAATTTTGGTTGTTTTGTAGCGTATAAGGCAAGTATCTGGCAGCTATGTATTCCTCTCTGAACGTGAACTAGAAGATCTATGCTCAGCCTGTGGGTTAGTTGGTTTTACATGTTTAAGGAATGGGCTTTTTGTGATGATCTCTGCTACAAAACCCAGCTGATCATCTGGTTTCCTGCTGCTCTCCACTCCCTCCTCGTCATCCTGTACCTCGTGTTCTGCTCCAAATTGTGCAGCATGTTATGCTACCTACGAAAAAGGTCAGAAAGATGAAATTACTAAAGCTTATACTTCTGTCACATTATCCTCCACTTACAACCTGGAACTTATAACTTATAGCTTAATTAAGCTATCTGCTTTTTTATAATGATGCCAAGATCACATTAACGATAGTTATATGTGCAAACTAATTTGCAGAACTAGAAATCTCTCTTTTTTTATGGGTAAAATAAAAATATATTGCAAACAAATCCTTAGAAGCTTCAAGGAACATATCACAGTAGGCCACCAAAAACAAGTCCAAACCATACAAGGCAAAAAAGAAACAAAAACACAATCCTCAAGATACACCTCAGTAAAAAAATGAAGAGGGAGGGATCACTAAATTTGGAGTGATTCGATAATCTCAGAGTCGGTAATTTTCTGTAGGAATCCCTGAATTATATATATATAGATAGATAGATAGATATAGACACACAACATGAGGTGAATATCTTTTACAATTAAGATATAATTAGATCAATCAAGCCTAGTAAAAGCTGCATGTAGCTAATCTTTTACAATTAAGCTATAATTAGATCAATCAAGCCTAGTAAAAGCTGAATGTAGCTAATATGACAGTTAATAATACACTCGTTCAACACTCCCCTCAAGTTGATTCGAAGATATCTATCATATGAAAGAAACATAGGTATGGGCAATCCTTTATTAACATCCATTAACACACAGGTTTTCCATTGGAGGGTAATAACATTTAGCCTTTTTGAGTGGGAGAATATCCCAAAAATACAAATCTAAGAGTCTTGGGAACCATTTTCCTCTAATATGATCATGTATGTGAACAAGTACAACACAACCAAACTCCTTGGGTGATAGAGAAGGAAAAAGATAAGATGAAACATATGTATTTTTTAGGGTATCAAGAGGAACTATGAAAGTTAACCCTTGTTTAAG
Organism: Datisca glomerata; assembly: GCA_003255025.1. NCBI lineage: Eukaryota > Viridiplantae > Streptophyta > Magnoliopsida > Cucurbitales > Datiscaceae > Datisca > Datisca glomerata. The sequence continues at coordinate 1,377,839 of QANY01010417.1, read as the reverse complement.
GACATTTTCACCAAAAATTTAAGAACTCCTGTGGTAAACAATAAAGCTCTAGTTACCTAAAGATGTATGTCTTTCTCCCCGCTTACCTCGTTTTGTTGGGATGTATCTAGACAAGAACTACGGTGTACCATGATCATCTAGATATGAACCAAGAAATTATGAATAATACTCTATTTCATTATCAGTTCGAAGAATATGAAGGTTTACTTAAAATTTGGTCTTAATCATATGATGGAAATTTTTGAAAATTTTTGCTATCTCATATTTCTGTTTGAGCTAATAGACTCATGATATACGAGTATGATCATCGATGAAAGTAATAAAACCCTAAAAATATTATTGACATGTACATGACACAATATCTCTATGAATAAGAGAAAGTGATTGTGACTTTCTATTACCGTGTGCATGAAGATGAATCCTATGATGTTTAGATATCTCACATACTCTACATTGAAGATCATGAGTATTCTTATTGCTGAACAAAGTAGGAAACAATCTTTTCAAATATTAAACGTTTAGTTGACCCAATCTTTTATGCCGAAGCTCAATTTTTTTTAAGGTAATGAAAGAATTCAGGTCTGTACGAGATAGATTACCTAAACTAGTTGATATACCCTCGAAGTAGTAAAGTCCATCAACTTCCTTTCCATCACAGATCAACTTTTCTCTTCGCAAATCATGAAATTCACAGTAAAAATGGATGAACTTAGCAACACAATTAAGATCTTTGATAATTTCGCTAATAGAAAGCAGGTTACAAGAGAGTTTTGGGACAACAGATGACAGAGAGCTATCAACAATTTTTACTTTTTGTTGACCTAGATTTGTGTGTGGAAGATATTAGCACCCTACAACACCCATTGTTAAACTGATTACCAAATTTAATCAAATACTATCTAAATTATATTTTAAAATAAGATTAAAGAAATTTATTTTTGAATGTCCCATTTGGTACATTTTGCATCATAAAAATGAAAAATAAAAATTATCTTTAATGGGTGATACAAAGACCATTGAAAATTATTTTTTTATTTTATATATATATTTTTTAAAATCAAAGCATTATTGGAGTCATTGTCGATATCCCAAAAATAATTCCTCACCACGGTAGTTCGAGAAATTTGGTATCCCAAAAATCTCAAAATCCATCATCGTATTTTTTAGTTTAAACTAAATAATGAAATTAACAAAATTTACATCTAATCGTTATGGTTTTAATTTATGAACGCCAATTCTTATGATAAAAGAAATAATAATCAAATACAATCATGATGATATGACAATAATACATAAATAAATAAGAAAAGATAACAACTATATAGAAAAAGAAAGAATAATGGAAAGAAATGTTAGAGAAAATAAAATGTATGATAAATTTAAAAAGAATATGTAAAGTGACGATAATGAAAAAATATGTGAAACAAGTAAAAAAAATATATATATATATAAAATAAATTAAAACAAATCATAATATCTACTAATAAAAAAAATACAAACCAAAAATGAAAAAAACACAAAAAATATTGGAGAGGGTGAAGTAACAGAGGGTGACATCACCCTTTGTTTTTTTTTTTTCAAAAAAATATATATGTATATATAATTATTTCATAAATAAATTAACAATAAAAATTTTTATGGGTAAATAAATTAATCTATGAAAGATGTTTAATTTCATACATAATTGACATGGGCATACTATTTTTTACTACATAGTATTTTAATTATCATTTTTCATTTCTTTCCTCATTGCTAATTAAGTAACAAATGAATGATCATTGATGATAACTAATTTAAACAAGTGTCACTAAAAAAAATTAATAAAACTTTCTAGAATATTTTTGTTTGGGATATACATATTTATTTTAGACTACTTAGTTTACTTATTATCATTTTTCTTTCTTCATTCATTGCTAGGAATGCTCATGGATGGAAACTAGTTCAAATAAGTGTCACAAAATGATGAACAAAAATTAAAAAAGAAAAGAAAAGATTTGTAAGAATAAAAAAAATCAAAGTTTAAATATTTGCATAATCTTGTATAGAGGTTTTACTCTCTATTTTAGGTATTTTTATGTATGAGAAATTATCATAGGAGATCTTTTTATCAAATGTACACTTTCAACCCATTAAAATGTTGATTCACATTGATTTAATTTTACATCTATCAAAAGTTTTATCCTCATCATCATTGATTGAGTTGATGACAAAAACATCTCATTATCAAATTTGTAGAGAAATCAACAATACATGGAAATAAAACTTAAGATTAATAGTATGAGAAATGATAAAGAAGTAACAAACAACTTATGTATGAAAAATGATACAAAAAAATATCAACTACATGTGTGTGAAGAAGAGAGATGATGAATAATACTAAACAAGATATATTGTAAGTTAAAGTGCAAGAAATTTAAACTACCTTAATAAAAGGAATAAGAGAAAATGAAAGATGAATAGAAATGCATACTCTTTTTCTCTCTCTTTTAAAAAGTCTCTCTTATTTTCTCAAGACATCTCTTATAAATCCATTCTCTTTCGCTCTCTCCAATCCTCATTTCAAGTGAAGACCTCCCCTCCATTTATAGGCAAACTTAGGACTTTACCTTTTATTTTTAGTTATTTTCGCTCTTTTTTTTATTTTTTTAGTTCTTGGACAATTTTTCTTATTTTTTGGCCTTGGGCTATTTTTCAAATCATACATATAGTCTTAGACTAGTATATGTGTCAAAAAAATAAAATTTATATTTTTAAAGTATTGGACTGGACAAAATACGGTATCTACAGCTGCCCCCCTTTGTTCACACTTCTAAACTTAGAAGGTGTACAAATGTGTAGATAAGTATTTTGATCGAGAAAAGACTATATGGATAAGGGGAATAGAAACCTCGACTTATTCGGGTTCTATTAAATGACAGAATTAGGAAATAGACCTGGATAGACACATGCTTCGACATTGACTCAATTTGAGTTCGATTTAACCATATTCATTGAAACAGATCAGACACTGACACCGGGTTTCGATCGTGACAAAATTAGGTTTGATTTACCGAAGATATTTTGAATGGAAAATGGACCTGGATAGACACAGTCTTCGACCTCGACAAGATTCGGGTTTCGATCGTGACAAAATTAGGTTTGATTTACCGAAGATATTTTGAATGGAAAATGGACCTGGATAGACACAGTCTTCGACCTCGACAAGATTCGGGTTCGATTTAATCGAAGATATTTAAAACTGAGACATACCTGGATAGACGCACGCTTCGACCTTGACTCGATGCGGGTTTGATTTAACCAGAGATAGTTGAAAAGAAGTAGACTTGGATAGACACAAGCTTCGACCTCGACTCAACTTAGGTTTGATTTAACCGGAGATATTTGAAAAGAAACGGACCTGGATAGACGCAAGCTTTAATCTCGATTCGATTTGGGTTCGATTTAACAGAAGAAAATGAAGTGTTTGATTTGATTTATACAAGCTTCATATGGTAGCCAGAGCTAGACTAATGCAGACTCTAAATGTTGAAAAGTCATGTGGATTTCAGAAGAAAAAAATCCTCAAATGATTCATGCACTTGAATTGTATTAAAATATATCAATATGATGCATGTCTATGCATTGTAATTTTTGAATATAAATGCAAAGTAGTGATTTCGGAATTGAAGTATACAGTAGGGCACAACATCAAGACTTGAGAATTGAACATACGGCAGACATGTAAGACATTCCTTCTTCCTTCATCCTTCTTTCCTTCATTTCTTCTTCTTTCTCCAAAACTATACAACATTATTTTTATTGCCAGAAGGACAAAAAATCTATTTTTATAAGGGTATTGTTGTTGAAGTTGACCTTTACACTAACCATTTGTAGGAATGGACTCTTACACTAATTTTTGCTTACCATGACCCCTGACCCACATTCCACTCAAAATGTATTTGTAAAGTTACATGTTTACCTTTTACCTTATCCAAATATCTGCCCCTCTATTTTTCTCTCTTTCTTTGTGCTTTTAATCTCTCTCTCTCGTTGTAAAATGAGTTTTTGCCTGAATAAGACATGAATGAACTGAAGAAGATGACCTCTGCGTTCTTGCCAAAAAAAATGAAGAAGATGACCGAATATCTGCAACCGAAGAAGAGGACTGAAGAAGACAAACCAGATCTGACCCAGATCTGAAAATGAGTTTTTGCTTATTTTTACAGATCTAACCACAAACCAGATCTGAAAATAGGTTTTTGCCCATTTTTGGGCAGCAATTCCTTCTTCTGGTTCTTCTTCGACGTTTTACTTTTTTTAATCCTTCAACGTTTTCATCATTGGAGTGTCATTCACGTGCTTTTCTTATTTTGATCGATAATTTCTCATATTTTTAACATGTGATTTTATGGCAGAGGAAGTTAGTAGTTTCAAGCTTGATGATAGGAGAACAATTGTTTCAATTTATTTATATTTTACTTCAGATTTTTCAGTACTGCTGGGAGGTAGACTACACCATGGGTACACTAGCATCGTGTAGACTACATGATGGGTACACCAGCGTCGTGTAATCATCATGTAGACTGCGTGATGACTACACGACACAACACTAGTGTGCCCCCATCGTGTAGACTACACGGTGAATACACGACGCCCGTGTACCCATCGTATAACTCGTATACCTAAATTTACGAACAAAATAAATTTCAGGCCTCCAAAAATGCTTAAAACAGTATTTTTTTTGTCTTGAAACTGGGTTGTGACAATAAACTTGGTTGCAAGTGTAGATCTTTGAATAAGCTTCAATTTGATATTTTACGAGCCACGTTGTTTAACCCGAGTCAAAAGTTACGCCCTCCGAAAGTTTATCACACCAGAAATATTAAATTTTTTAATGAATTTTTCAAAGACTTGAGACTATATTTTATTCTTCAATTTTAAAAGTATTCTTGACGGAATATGCTCGTTTTCCCATCGTGTAGTCTACACGATGGCTACACGATGCCAATGTACCCATCGTGTAGTCTACAAAATGACTACACACCGCTAGTGTACTCATCATGTAGACTACACAATGGCTACCGATGGCTACACGAAGCTAGTGTACTCATCGCGTAGATTACACGATGACTACACTGACGTCATGTAGCCATCCTACAGTCTACACGATGGGGGTACAGTGACATCGTGTAGTTATCGTGTAGACTACTTGATGGCTACACGACGCCGGTGTACCCCATCGTGTAGTACAAAATTAACAAAACCCATTCTCTCTCTCTCTCTCTCTACGGGTTTCTCTCTCTCAAATCTGGGAGAAAAACTAAAATTAACAAAATCCATTAAATTTCATCCAAAATTCAAGTTTTCTAGAAAAGAAGAAAATAAATAAACTTTAAATAATGTTCCAGAAAAAAAAATTTCTAGAAAATTAATGGGTAGGAAGAAAAAAATAAATAAATATTTTGCTGTTGCATGAAGAAAGAAGAAGATGAAGAAGAAGACGAAGAATAAGATGAGAAGAAGACAAAGAAGAAGACGAAAAAGAAGATGAAGAAGAAGATGAAGAAGAAGACGAAGAATAAGATGAGAAGAAGACAAAGAAGAAGACGAAAAAGAAGATGAAGAAGAAAACGGAGAAGTGAAAAAATGAAAAACGAAGAAGGAGAAATGAAGTGAAGGGTAAACATGTAACTTTATAAATGCATTTTGAGTGGAAGGTTGGCAGGGGCCAGAAGTCAGGATAAGAAAAGATTAATATAAAAGTCTATTTCTATAAAATGATTAGTGTAATAACCTACTTTAGAAAAAAAACCTCTTTTAATAAAAAAAATATGTTGTAACATCTGTACAACATGTTTTTTATTGAATAAAACATGTGATTTTATGGCAGAGGAAGTTAGTAGTTTCAAGCTTGATGATAGGAGAACAATTGTTTCAATTTATTTATATTTTACTTCAGATTTTTCAGTAGTGCTGGGAGGTAGACTACACCATGGGTACACTAGCATCGTGTAGACTACATGATGGGTACACCAGCATCGTGTAATCATCATGTAGACTGTGTGATGACTACACGACACAACGCTAGTGTACCCACATCGTGTAGACTACACCGTGAATACACGATGCCCGTGTACCCATCGTATAACCCGTATACCTAAATTTACGAACAAAATAAATTTCAGGCCTCCAAAAATGCTTAAAACAGTATTTTTTTTGTCTTGAAACTGGGTTGTGACAATAAACCTGGTTGCAAGTGTAGATCTTTGAATAAACTTCAATTTGATATTTTACGAGCCACGTCGTTTAACCCGAGTCAAAAGTTACGCCCTCCGAAAGTTTATCACACCAGAAATATTAAAATTTTTAATGAATTTTTCAAAGACTTGAGACTATATTTTATTCTTCAATTTTAAAAGTATTCTTGACGGAATATGCTCGTTTTCCCATCGTGTAGTCTACACGATGGCTACATGATGCCAATGTACCCATCGTGTAGTCTACAAAATGACTACACACCGCTAGTGTACTCATCATGTAGACTACACAATGGCTACCGATGGCTACACGAAGCTAGTGTACTCATCGCGTAGATTACACGATGACTACACTGACGTCATGTAGCCATCCTACAGTCTACACGATGGGGGTACAGTGACATCGTGTAGTTATCGTGTAGACTACTTGATGGCTACACGACGCCGGTGTACCCCATCGTGTAGTACAAAATTAACAAAACACATTTTCTCTCTCTCTACGGGTTTCTCTCTCTCAAATCTGGGAGAAAAACTAAAATTAACAAAATCCATTAAATTTCATCCAAAATTCAAGTTTTCTAAAAAAGAAGAAAATAAATAAACTTTAAATAATGTTCCAGAAAAAAAAAATTTCTAGAAAATTAATGGGTAGGAAGAAAAAAATAAATAAATATTTTGCTGTTGCATGAAGAAAGAAGAAGATGAAGAAGAAGACGAAGAATAAGATAAGAAGAAGACAAAGAAGAAGACGAAAAAGAAGATGAAGAAGAAAACGGAAAAGTGGAAAAATGAAAAACAAAGAAGGAGAAATGAAGTGAAGGGTAAACATGTAATTTTACAAATGCATTTTGAGTGGAAGGTTGGCAGGGGCCAGAAGTCAGAATAAGAAAAGATTAATATAAAAGTCTATTTCTGTAAAATGATTAGTGTAAGAACCTACGTTAGAAAAAAAACTCCTTCTGATAAAAATATACGTTGTTACATCTGTACAACATGTTTTTTATTGAATATATTTTTTTTGTTTTCAATTTAGTATTTTTATTGAGTACCACGCAATTGAGTGTTTTTTGTTGAGCATGCAATTGTCGGTTATATTTCTTGAGCATGCAAACAGATTAATTGTCGGTTATACAATATTTTTTGTTGGTATTTCTTGAGTAGGCAATTGTCGATTACACAGTATTGTTTTTGTTAGTATTTCATGAGCATGCAATTGTCGGTTATACCATTTTTTTTTGTCAAGCATGCAAACTTTACAGCTTTACTTTTTGTTGAGCACGTTGTACAGTTGTACAATTACACTTATTAAATAATACTTTTATTAATTTTCTTCATATTTTCAACCATCATGCAAAGCAATTGTTTAAGATCACTTTTCTCTCACTTTTCTTTATTTGTTTAGTAATTGTTTTTTTTTATTTAGTGAGACATTCAAAGGATGATAGGGGAGTAAAAACGAGTACCGGAAGTGGAAGGGTCAAATGTTGGAGGTGAAAAGACATACAAATATCTCCAATGCAATTTTACAACAGAATCGTTAAAGGAGGTGTTAAAAGAATGAAAGATCAATTAGAAGGAACTAATAGGAATGCAACACCGTGTAGTATAGTTCCTAAAAATGTCAAACAAAAGGTGTTGTAAGTTTCTGAAAAAAGGTGAAGCATAATGACATTTGGCTCAACAACATTTTGATGAGATGGTTGATTCTGGAGCTTATGTTAACATAGTATATAGATTCTTACTATGGGGTTCAAGCAGCGATGGTCCTTCTACGAGAGGTGTTAGAGGCCCATGGATCGATTTGTTGTGAACGCAGGCGGTAATGATAATCAAGATGTTAACGGCGAAAGCTCTCCACCTCCAGTAAATACAAAGGAAGCTCGAAACCGTATTTGTTTGGATATTGGAAGATTCGTTTTTTAGAATTGTATTCCTTTTAATGTGGCAATGAGAGCTTCTTTTGTACGTGTCGTGCTATTGGTTCATATGGCCGAGGATTAAAACCCCCTATAACGCATGAACTTATCACATAGATACTGAAAGAGGAAATGAAAATCACAAATAATATTGTTAATGAAGTGAGAAAAACATGGACAAAAATTGGAGTCTCAATTTTATCAGATGGTTGGAAGGATATGAGAGGGAGAATCTTAATTAATTTCTTGTTAACTCTCCACAAGGAACTGGCTTTTTGAAATCTGTTGATGCATCAAATATTTTGAAAGATGCAAAATTATTGTTTGAGCTTCTTGATGATGTTGTTGAAGAAGTTAGGGAGGAACTTGTCGTTCACGTAGTGACGAGATAATGCATCGGTAAAGAGCCTTGATTTAACGCTTGAGAAGTTTGGTGAATTACCCCAACAAATCATGGTTGAGTGTTAACTTTGATGAGATCTGTACTACGCCAAGCATTATAAGGGGTTAATCTGTAATTGTAAACCCATCACTCACAATATGCACTTTGCATTGACCATTGCTTTTGGAATTTTGTTAACATCGTGGACGTATCTTAGTTGCAACTTTGATGAGCCATAACCTGTAGAATATTCAAGGAAAATATCAGATCAGGAAATGTACATGATGTTGGTGTAATCATCGTGTAGACTACACAATGTGTATAAGATGCTCGTGTAATCATCGTGTAGACTACATAGACTACACGAGGTTTACACGATGCTCGTGTAGTCATCGTGTAGACTTCATGAAGTGTACACGATGGTCGTGTAGTCATCGTGTAGACTGCACGAGGGGTACACAATCCTGGTATATTTCTCGTGTAGTCTACATGAGGCTTATACGACCCTTGTGTAGTCCTCATATAGCCTACACGAAGCTTGTTCAACCCTCGTGTAGCCTACACGACCCACGTGTAGTCGGGGTACACGACTCTAGTGTAACCCAAAAAATAGACACTCACCAAGACCAAACACCTCAGAAACCTAGAAAATAACACTTAGAAATCCAGTAGAAAAAAACACTCAGAAATCCAAACAAAAAAATATTAGAAACCCAAAAAAATAACTTTGTTGTGATTCGAACTTCCACAAAAAATAGAAACACAGAAATCCAGAAAAAACCCCTCAGAAACAAAAAAAAATACCTCAGAAACCCAGAAAAATACCTCAGAATTCAGAACAAAAACTCAGGAACCCGAAAACTTACCTTGTTATCTTTCCTTGCTGTGGGAGACGAAGCCTTAAGGATTTGCAGAGAGAGATGCTGCGACTTCAAGAGAGAGAGAGAGAGTAACAGTAAGGCGAAGTGGTAGGGTTTCGTGTAATCATTTTTTTTCAAGCCGTCATTTGGAATTGGTGAGGGGGGTTTTTGGTAACTTAACAAGTTCATTTTGAAATGAATGTTGGCCAGGGGTCTGGGTAAGCGAAAATTAGTGTTAGGATCTATTTCTGTAAAATGGTTAGTGTAGGGGTCTGCTTTAGTAAAAATCTCACCCCCATCTTATAGCTAAATGCTATTTGTCAATAAGTTGAGGTTTCTACTTTAAATAATCAAACCCTGTCAACTCTAAATGTTTTAAAAAGCGTTTTGGAGGTGCAAATTCTAATGTTTTAAAAAGCATTTTGGAGGCGCCTGTCGCAACGTGCATGTGACGCGGAGCGGCGATTAAAAAGAAATTCGGAGTCGCCACCAATCATTTTAAGGTGTGATTGGTCACCCAATTTAAAATAAAATTTTTGGTCTACGAAAACTCAAAGATGGTTCGGGAGTCATTTGTGTGTGGAAGATATTAGCACCCTACAACACCCATTGTTAAACTGATTACCAAATTTAATCAAATACTATCTAAATTATATTTTATTGTAAGCTAAAGTGCAAGAAATTTCAACTACATGTGTATGAAGAAGAGAGATGATGAATAATACTAAACAAGATATATTGTAAGCTAAAGTGCAAGAAATTTAAACTACCTTAATAAAAGGAATAAGAGAAAATGAAAGATGAATAGAAATGCATACTCTTTTTCTCTCTCTTTTAAAAAGTCTCTCCTATTTTCTCAAGACATCTCTTATAAATCCATTCTCTTTCGCTCTCTCCAATCCTCATTTCAAGTGAAGACCCCCCTCCATTTATAGGCAAACTTAGGACTTTACCTTTTATTTTTAGTTATTTTTGCTCTTTTTTTATTTTTTTAGTTCTTGGACAATATTTCTTATTTTTTGGCCTTGGACTATTTTTCAAATCATACATATAGTCTTAGACTAGTATATGGGTCAAAAAAATAAAATTTATATTTTTAAAGTATTGGACTGGACAAAATACGGTATCTACAGCTGCCCCCCTTTGTTCACACTTCTAAACTTAGAAGGTGTACAAATGTGTAGATAAGTATTTTGATCGAGAAAAGACTATATGGATAAAGGGAATAGAAACCTCGACTTATTCGGGTTCTATTAAATGACAGAATTAGGAAATAGACCTGGATAGACACAGGCTTCGACATTGACTCAATTTGAGTTCGATTTAACCATATTCATTGAAACAGATCAGACGCTGACACCGGGTTTCGATCGTGACAAAATTAGGTTTGATTTACCGAAGATATTTTAAATGAAAAATGGACCTGGATAGACACAGTCTTCGACCTCGACAAGATTCGGGTTCGATTTAATCGAAGATATTTAAAACTGAGACATACCTGGATAGAAGCACGCTTCGACCTTGACTCGATGCGGGTTTGATTTAACCAGAGATAGTTGAAAATAAGTAGACCTGGATAGACACAGGCTTCGACCTCGACTCAATTCGGGTGTGATTTAATCGGAGATATTTGAAAAGAAACGGACCTGGATAGACGCAAGCTTTAATCTCGATTCGATTTGGGTTCGATTTAACAGAAGAAAATGAAGTGTTTGATTTGATTTATACAAGCTTCATATGGTAGCCAGAGCTAGACTAATGCAGACTCTAAATGTTGAAAAGTCATGTGGATTTCAGAAAAAAAAAATCCTCAAATGATTCATGCACTTGAATTGTATTAAAATATATCAATATGATGCATGTCTATGCATTGTAATTTTTGAATATAAATGCAAAATAGTGATTTCGGAATTGAAGTATACAGTAGGGCACAACATCAAGACTTGAGAATTGAACATACGGCAGACATGTAAGACATTCCTTCTTCCTTCATCCTTCTTTCCTTCATTTCTTCTTCTTTCTCCAAAACTATACAACATTATTTTTATTGCCAGAAGGACAAAAAATCTATTTTTATAAGGGTATTGTTGTTGAAGTTGACCTTTACACTAACCATTTGTAGGAATGGACTCTTACACTAATTTTTGCTTACCATGACCCCTGACCCACATTCCACTCAAAATGTATTTGTAAAGTTACATGTTTACCTTTTACCTTATCCAAATATCTGCCCCTCTATTTTTCTCTCTTTCTTTGTGCTTTTAATCTCTCTCTCTCTCGTTGTAAAATGAGTTTTTGCTTGAAGAAGACATGAATGAACTGAAGAAGATGACCTCTGCGTTCTTGCCAAAGAAAATGAAGAAGATGACCGAATATCTGCAACCGAAGAAGAGGACTGAAGAAGACAAACCAGATCTGACCCAGATCTGAAAATGAGTTTTTGCTTAGTTTTACAGATCTAAACCAGATCTAGCCACAAACCAGATCTGAAAATAGGTTTTTGCCCATTTTTGGGCAGCAATTCCTTCTTCTGGTTCTTCTTCGACGTTTTACTTTTTTTAATCCTTCAACGTTAGTGTCATTCACGTGCTTTTATTGTTTCAATTTATTTATATTTTACTTCAGATTTTTCAGTAGTGCTGGGAGGTAGACTACACCATGGGTACACTAGCATCGTGTAGACTACATGATGGGTACACCAGCGTCGTGTAATCATCATGTAGACTGCGTGATGACTACACGACACAACGCTAGTGTACCCCCATCGTGTAGACTACACGGTGAATACACGACGCCCGTGTATCCATCGTATAACCCGTATACCCAAATTTATGAACAAAATAAATTTCAGGCCTCCAAAAATGCTTAAAACAGTAATTTTTTTGTCTTGAAACTGGGTTGTGACAATAAACCTGGTTGCAAGTGTAGATCTTTGAATAAGCTTCAATTTGATATTTTACGAGCCACGTCGTTTAACCTGAGTCAAAAGTTACGCCCTCCGAAAGTTTATCACACCAGAAATATTAAAAATTTTAATGAATTTTTCAAAGACTTGAGACTATATTTTATTCTTCAATTTTAAAAGTATTCTTGACAGAATATGCTCGTTTTCCCATCGTGTAGTCTACACGATGGCTACACGATGCCAGTGTACCCATCGTGTAGTCTACAAAATGACTACACGCCGCTAGTGTACTCATCATGTAGACTACATAATGGCTACCGATGGCTACACGAAGCTAGTGTACTCATCACGTAGATTACACGATGACTACACTGACGTCATGTAGCCATCCTACAGTCTACACGATGGGGGTACAGTGACATCGTGTAGTTATCGTGTAGACTACTTGATGGCTACACGACGCCGGTGTACCCCATCGTGTAGTACAAAATTAACAAAACCCATTCTCTCTCTCTCTACGGGTTTCTCTCTCTCAAATCTGGGAGAAAAACTAAAATTAACAAAATCCATTAAATTTCATCCAAAATTCAAGTTTTCTAGAAAAGAAGAAAATAAATAAACTTTAAATAATGTTCCAGAAAAAAAAATTTCTAGAAAATTAATGGGTAGGAAGAAAAAAATAAATAAATATTTTGCTGTTGCATGAAGAAAGAAGAAGATGAAGAAGAAGACGAAGAATAAGATGAGAAGAAGACAAAGAAGAAGACGAAAAAGAAGATGAAGAAGAAGATGAAGAAGAAGACGAAGAATAAGATGAGAAGAAGACAAAGAAGAAGACGAAAAAGAAGATGAAGAAGAAAACGGAGAAGTGAAAAAATGAAAAACGAAGAAGGAGAAATGAAGTGAAGGGTAAACATGTAACTTTATAAATGCATTTTGAGTGGAAGGTTGGCAGGGGCCAGAAGTCAGGATAAGAAAAGATTAATATAAAAGTCTATTTCTATAAAATGATTACTATAAGAACCTACTTTAGAAAAAAAACTTCTCCTGATAAAAAAATATGTTGTTACATCTGTACAATATGTTTTTTATTGAATATATTTTTTTTGTTTTCAATTTAGTATTTTTATTGAGTACCATGCAATTGAGTGTTTTTTGTTGAGCATGCAATTGTCGGTTATATTTCTTGAGCATGCAAACAAATTAATTGTCGGTTATACAATATTTTTTGTTGGTATTTCTTGAGTAGGCAATTGTCGATTACACAGTATTTTTTTTGTTAGTATTTCATGAGCATGCAATTGTCGGTTATACCATTTTTTTTGTCAAGCATGCAAACTTTACAGCTTTACTTTTTGTTGAGCATGTTGTACAGTTGTACAATTACACTTATTAAATAATACTTTTATTAATTTTCTTTGTCATATTTTCAACCATCATGCAAAGCAATTGTTTAAGACCACTTTTCTCTCACTTTTCTTTATTTGTTTAGTAATTGTTTATTTTTATTTAGTGAGACATTCAAAGGATGATAGGGGACTAAAAACGAGTACCGGAAGTGGAAGGTCAAATGTTGGAGGTGAAAAGACATACAAGTATCTCCAATGCAATTTTACAACAGAATCATTAAAGGAGGTGTTAAAAGAATGAAAGATCAATTAGAAGGAACTAATAGGAATGCAACACCGTGTAGTATAGTTCCTAAAAATGTCAAACAAAAGGTGTTGTAAGTTTCTGAAAAAAGGTGAAGCATAATGACATTTGGCTCAACAACATTTTGATGAGATGGTTGATTCTGGAGCTTATGTTAACATAGAATATAGATTCTTACTATGGGGTTCAAGCAGCGATGGTCCTTCTACGAGAGGTGTTAGAGGCCCAATGGATCGATTTGTTGTGAACGCAGGCGGTAATGATAATCAAGATGTTAACGGCGAAAGCTCTCCACCTCCAGTAAATACAAAGGAAGCTCGAAATCGTATTTGTTTGGATATTGGAAGATTCGTTTTTTAGAATTGTATTCCTTTTAATGTGGCAATGAGAGCTTCTTTTGTACGTGTCGTGCTATTGGTTCATATGGCCGAGGATTAAAACCCCCTATAACGCATGAACTTATCACATAGATACTGAAAGAGGAAATGAAAATCACAAATAATATTGTTAATGAAGTGAGAAAAACATGGACAAAAATTGGAGTCTCAATTTTATCAGATGGTTGGAAGGATATGAGAGGGAGAATCTTAATTAATTTCTTGTTAACTCTCCACAAGGAATTGGCTTTTTGAAATCTGTTGATGCATCAAATATTTTGAAAGATGCAAAATTATTGTTTGAGCTTCTTGATGATGTTGTTGAAGAAGTTAGGGAGGAACTTGTCGTTCACGTAGTGACAGATAATGCATCGGTAAAGAGCCTTGATTTAACGCTTGAGAAGTTTGGTGAATTACCCCAACAAAAAATGCTTTAATAAAGCAAATAAAGTAACTTTATATACAATCATGGTTGAGTGTTAACTTTGATGAGATCTGTACTACGCCAAGCATTATAAGGGGTTAATTTGTAATTGTAAACCCATCACTCACAATAGAAACACTCCACCCTAGTGTAACCACCTCCTTCATTCTCCATTTCTATTTCACGAACCCCTACCCCTCCCCAACGTAACTGCTATTCTCTCTCTTGCAGTTTTTCTTCCCTTCAATTATTCCTTATTATTTTGTTTTCCTTTAGGCTATGTGTAACACCACACAAACCTTAGATTTAGTTATGTTTAGTAATTTATTATTGTATTTTATTATCATGATTATTTATTTAATTCTCTTTATAATTTGATTTATGTTCGAAAAGAATTAATTGAATGTTTTGTAATGAACTCTCTTTGATGTGTCGTAACGAATTTATTGTGTCGGTTCAATTTAAAATAATTATTGTTTATTTCTCATAATTATTTATGTATTTTTATAATTTATTAATAATATTAAGTTTCCTAAATTAGAGGTTTTCCAAACAAAAAGATGTTTCCTAAATTCAAATCAAAACCTTGGCTAGATCAAATCCTTGTGTGGGATTTAAGAGTGCTGGCATCACTATATTTTTTTTACCCCAATTGCACTCTATAAAAAGATAACCTTGACACCTAGAGCCGTAATTAACCTATTGATCTAAGGGAAAATGAATTGTAGAAATTCAAGGTCTTTTACCCCCTTGGTGTTTACCTAGTTGGGAGTACGTGAGAATACTTGTTGTAGTTTTGTCATTGTCAACACCTGTACAGCCTCTTCCCACTTTCACATCTTTGAAATAAGGAAGAAAAAGATACTTGGTAGAACTTCTTCATCTTATAAGCAAGGACAGGTTTGTGTTTAACAACTTCTTTTTATTTCAATATTCAACGGTTTTAATGTTTAAACTTATATTCACACGTTTTATTCTTATATCTGTATAATACAAAGTTTTAAAATCCTTTTATGTTCACATAAGTCTTTAGAATCCTTTTCAATAAAGGAGAAACGTTTTCGGAAAACAAATTGATTTTTATGAAATCTGAGATTTTGAGTTTTTTCTGTACATGATAAAAACGACTTCATGTTTTGTAAATCAAACGTTAGAGTTTGAGCCTGAAATATTTATGGTAGATTCTCATCATAATGAATAACGTTTTATATAAAAATTAGGTCAAAAATCGACCACTACGATTTTATATGATTTTCTAAATTTTTGTCCTATTCAGGGAAAAATAGTTTTTGATGTATAAACTTAGGGTTGCTTCGGTACATAGAACAACTCGGTTTGATCCCAAAATTTTACAGTGTTATTTTATATGTATCTTTAGTAACTCGGTTAATTTTTAGAATTTTTCGATGAGTTTTATATAATGAAACATATTTTCGAACGTTACTGTTTTACTTGGAGAAAAATAATTTTCTGTAATGATTTTGTTTTCAGTTTTGACACTTAAACGGCATGGTAATTTCATGAAATTTAATATGTGAAACCCTAGCATGTCCGAGCTCAGTGTGTATGAAATCTAGAATTTTTAGAAACCATTGTATAAATTGTGTCGGTTTTAACCGAGTCCGCGCTTAACATTCCTTTCCATTTTTTTGGGTTATCATTTTATACTGAATATAAATAGTGACTATCATTTTAGGAGTTTAAATTTCATAGTTTTTTAGCGGGCGATCAGGTAAGTAGAATTTTATGCATACTCTGAAAAGTTATGAAGTGATTCTATGTCGTGATGCTCTTGATTGTTTTCACCTATGTGATGATTTAATTATGATTGAATTCTTGATTGTATGTTATCGTGTTGTTCATGATGTGTATATATTTTCCTTATGGTACTGAATGAGAATATGTATACACTTACACGTTCAGGTTTATAAAATAAGAATAATAAATAACATATATAAATAAAAGCTTAAAAGACTAGGTGTATGTTTATGCCATGAAAGGGGTGAGTGGGAACTGGGTGGGGGATTGGCAGACCCGACAATGTTTAATGATTAATTTTAATGAATAATCGTTTGACTTGTCCAATAATACAATGTGAATGAATGATCGTTTGGCTTATCCAATGATAATACCAATGATTGGTAGTTGAAACGGTTTTCGTAATAACGGCTTATTGTGTCTGATTGGCTAAATATTACACAAGTGAGCTCGCGAATAAGGTAAAGAAAAAAATGTAATAGAAATTGTAAATAAAAGAATGTGACAGCAAGTTTGCATGAAAGGACTTTAATGAAAGATGTAATGCTAAAGTAAATGCAATAAAGAGATGAAGTGATTTATATAAAATGTATGTCAAACACAAATGATTTTAAATAGATTGGATGCACATGTGTCTGTTATCTATGTGTAAAATTTTACTTAGTGAGTATATTTTATACTCACTCTATTTTATAAATTTTTAGATGATGATAAATGATGGTGATGAATGTGAAGGATCTGATTAAGCGTTCTGGCATGTGACGACAAATTGAGTTTAATTAATTAGTTGAATAACTTACTATTTCAAAGTTGATTTTAGTTTGTTATTTACGAAAGATCTACAAAATGTTATTTAAGTTTAATAATGTTTTTCTAGGAATTTCTTATCTTAAATTTTAGAAACATGTTTTGAGTTTTTCTCTAATAAATGTGTTGTTTCTTTAAATACCACAAATCATGAATTGATTTTAAAATAATTTTTTTAACCTAACTTCCATTTTTTTAGAAAATTACCGAAGTAACCTCATGTGGTATTCGGGGCGTTACAGTTTGGTATCAGAGCTCAATGTTTTTAGATTTTGTAGACTTTTAGAAAATTTCTTTTCAAAAGTGATTTTTGAAAAGTCCGTGCCAAGAATTAGAATGTCGTAAATGTCTAAGTTTGTTTATTGTTGATGTTGTTATGTTTATTTAGTGTGCTTGCCTAATTGTACATGAATATCTTCAAGTCGATCATTACTGAGATCTTTCTAATTAAATCATAGTGGAAGATGCAATATTTTTTAGCATCTATATTTGTTCGTTACGTTTTAATTTCGAGAACGAAATTATTTTTAGGAGGGGAGAATTGTAACACCACGACTAACCTTACATTTAATTTTTCATTCTTGCATTTTATTGTCATGATTATTTATTTAATTCTCTTTATTATTTAATTTATAATCAAAAGGATTTAATTGAATATTTTGTAATGAACTTTTCGATGTGCCGTAACGATTCTATTCTGCCGGTTCAATTTTAAAGTAATTAATGTTTATTTCTCATACTTGTTTATGTATTTTTATAATTTATTAATAATAGTAAGTTTTAGAGGTTTTCCAAACAAAAAGATGTTTCCTAAATTCAAATCAAAACCTTGGCTAGATCAAACCCTTGTGTGGGATTTAAGAGTGCTGGCATCACTATAGTTTTTACCCTAATTGCACTCTATAAAAAAACAACCTTTGACATCTAGAGCCGTCACCTATTGATCTAAGGCAAAATGAATTGTAGAAATTCAAGGTCTTTTACCCCCTTGGTGTTTACCTAGTTGGGAGGACCTTGGTGTTTACCTAGTTGGGAGGACGTGAGAATACTTGTTGTAGTTTTGTCATTGTCAACACCTGTACATCCTCTTCCCACTTTCACATCTTTGAGATAAGGAAGGAAAAGATACTTGGTAGAACTTCTTCATCTTATAAGTAAGGGCAGATTTGTGTTTAAGAATTTCTTTTTATTTCAATATTCAACGGTTTTAATGTTTAAGCTTATATTCACACGTTTTATTCTTATATCTGTATAACACAAAGTTTTAAAATCCTTTTATGTTCACATAAGTCTTTAGAATCGTTTTCAATAAAGGAGAAACGTTTTCGGAAAACAATTTGATTTTTTTAAAATCTGAGATTTTGAGTTTTTTCTGTGCACTGTAAAAATGACTTCATGTTTTGTAAATCAAACGTTAGAGTTTGAGCCTGAAATATTTATGATAGATTCTCATCATAATGAATATCGTTTTATATAAAACTTAGGTAAAAAATCGACCACTACGATTTTATATGATTTTCTAAATTTTTGTCATGTTCAGGGAGAAATAGTTTTTTGATGTCTAAACTTAGGGTTGCTTTGGTACATAGAACAACTCGGTTTGATCCCAAACTTTTACAGTATTATTTTATATGTATCTTTAGTAACTCGGTTAATTTTTAGTATTTTTTGATGAATTTTACGTAATGAAACATGTTNCAGGGAGAAATAGTTTTTTGATGTCTAAACTTAGGGTTGCTTCGGTACATAGAACAACTCGGTTTGATCCCAAACTTTTACAGTATTATTTTATATGTATCTTTAGTAACTCGGTTAATTTTTAGTATTTTTTGATGAGTTTTACGTAATGAAACATATTTTCGAACGTTACTGTTTTACTTGGAGAAAAATAACTTTCTGTAATGATTTTGTTTTCAGTTTTGACACTTAAACGGCATGGTAATTTCATGAAATTTAATATGTGAAACCCTAGCATATTCAAGCTCAGTGTGTATGAAATCTAGAATTTTTAGAAACCATTGTATAAATTGTGTCGGTTTTAACCGAGTCCGCGCTTAGCATTCCTTTCCATTTTTTTGGGTTATCATTTTGTACTGAATATAAATAGTGACTATCGTTTCAGGAGTTTAAATTTCGTAGTTTTTTAGCGGGCGATAAAGTAAGTAGAATTTTATGCATACTCTGAAAAGTTATGTCGTGATTCTATATCGTGATGCTCTTGATTGTTTTCACCTATATATTATCGTGTTGTTCATGATGTGTATATTTTTTTTATGGTACTGAACGAGAATATGTATATACTTACACGTTAATATTTATAAAATAAGAATAATAAAGAACATATATAAATAAAAGTTTAAAAAAGACTAGGTCAGTGTTTACGCCATGAAAATGGTGAGTTGGAAATGAGACGTGGGGGACCAACGGATCCAACAATGTTTAATGGTTAATGTTAATGAATGATCGTTTGACTTGTGAAATGATACAATGTGAATGAATGATCATTTTACTTGTCTAGCGAAACTACCAAGAATCTTGTATTTGAAACGGTTTCCGTAATAACGAGCTACAACATCTGATTGGCTAAGTATTACACAAGTGAGCTCGCGAATAAGGTAAAATAAAGAATGCAATGGAAATTGTAAATAAAATATGTAATGCTTAAGTAAACGTAATAAAGTGATGAAATGATTTATATAAAGTGTATGTCAAACACAAATGATTTTAAATCGATTGGATGTGCATGTGGTTGTTATTTTGTGTAAAATTTTACTTACTGAATATATTTTATACTCACTCTATTTTATAATAAATTTTCAGATGACGATGAATGTGAAGGATCTGATTAAGCGTTATGACTTGTGACGATAAATTAGTTTAATAAATTAATTGAATAACTTACTATTTTAAAATTAATTTTAGTTTGTTATTAACAAAAGATCTACACATTCCTCCCCTTGTTTTCTCAATTTTGGCTAGCCGAACAAATAGGTGATTTGAGGTCATTTTTTTAAAACTGTTTTCTGGTATAGTTAGGAACAAATATTTTTTTTATTCTTTAATTTAAGTCTGTCTAGTGGCCACTTCTTATTAATTTTTTTATAAGATTGGATTTGTTAACAACACCTTTTCAATTGCATTCAATTTATATTGTTTTAGTTTTGTTAATATATTTTTCTCAAGCACTCATTTTGCTTTTAAGATACTTCTAGGTGGCCTTTGATTCTTTATCCAAGTGGTTTGTGTAATCAATTAAATTGATGTTTCTTACACAATAAAAAGAATTTTGTTTTTTTTTAATTAAAAGTGAGTAGCTGTGATTCTTAAACAATTTATTAAACATTTGATTTATGTGCATTTTACCTAAAGCAATTGATTTGGATTTTGATTGAAATTTCTTGTTGTTTGGAAACCTTGCATTTTGCCGTTTTGTTTAGGCTGAGTTTATTTCCTATTGATATGTTAGTTAGACCCGAGTTGAATTATCGACATGACTTGAGTTAAAAATACCCAAGAATTGACTCCAGTCACCATTTGTTCTAAATCCTTTTGCATATAGTTCTATAATTTATACATTATAGTGGTTGTTATTGAATAATTAGTGATCGAGGTGTTCCAATTTCAGGTCAATAGTTGATTGCTAGTTATTTTCTTCCGGTTCAGGTAAGTGAGCTTACATGATGATGTGGATCATATGTGTAGATACCGTATTTTTTCGGTCTAATATTTCAAATATACATACTTTTTTGTCATATAATAGTCTAAAACTATATGTATGATTTGAAAAATAACCCAAAAATTAAAATAAGAAAAATGGTCCATGGACTAAAAAAATAAAAAAAGACTAAAAAGACTAAAAATAAAAAGTGAAGCCCTAAATTTGCTTATAAGTAGAGAGGATGTCTTCACTTAAGGAGATGCCATTATTTGGGGAGAGAAATAGAGGTCATTTTCTTGAGAGAGGAGGAGAAAATATATTTTTAGAGAGAATGTGTGTGAGAAATAGGAGAAAGTTTTCAAGATAGAAAGAAAGAGAGTTTAAATTTTCATTGATCTATTCATCTTCTCTCATTCTTTTTCTTAAAGTAGTTTAAATTTCTTACATATTAACTAACAATATATCTTGTTTATTATTCTCCATCCCCTCTCATCCATACTCATGTAGTGTATATTCTTTGTTTCATTTTACATATATAAGTGTTTGTTTCTCTTGCTTCATCTTTTACTATCAATGTTGAGTTTTATTTTTTATAGTGAGATATCTTTGTCACCAACTTAATCAATGAGGATGAAGATAAACCCTTTGGAAGTGTAAATTAACTCAATGTGAATAAATTCTTTAACAATTTGAAAGTGTACATTTGTTGTAAAAATTCCTTATGATAATTTCTCATATATAAAAATACATAAAATAAAGAGTTAAACATCTATATATAGATTATATAAATATTTAAACTTTAAAATTTTTTATGCGTTATCACAAGTCCTTTTATTGTCTTAAATTTTGTTACTATTTTAATGACACTTTTTTGAACTAGTTATCATCCACGATCATTCATTTACTATTTGATTAACAATGGATGAAGAAATGAAATAATGGTAATTAGTGAACTAAATAATCTAAAATAGAAAAAGGTATATTTATATCCCAAAAATATTCTATTTTAAAATTTTTAGTCATCGTGTTTTCGTGACACTCGTTTTAATTAGTTACCGTCCCCGATTTTTCTTTTTCTATTTGAATAATAATGATTAAAGAAAAAAATAATGGTAATTAGTAGGCTATATAGTCAAAATTTATATATTTATGTGGATTATACATTTACATATATGTATATGTATGTATATACTATCTTAGTAAAATTATACATTTACATAAGTTAATTTACTAAAATATAAATTATTTAATATTTATTATTTTTTAAACTAATATAATTATATTAAAAAAAATGTTTGACCGATGGTTTTACGGTATACCAATAATAACTCCAATAATACTTTGATTTTTAAAAATTAAAACTAAATATATTTTTCAATTGTTTTTGTACCACCCATTAAAGGTCATTATTTTATTTATTTTTAGGATGTAAAATATACCAAACGGGACATTCAAAAATGAATTTATTTAACCTTATTTTAAAATATAATTTGGATAACATTTGATTAAATTTGATAACCATTTTAACGATAGGTGTCATGGGGGTGCTAATACATTCCTCGTACACAAATGACTCCCGAATCAACTTTAAATTTTCACAGACAAAAATATTTGATTTTAAAATTGGGTGACCAATCACGCCCTAAAATGATTGGTGACGACTCCGAATTTCTTTTTCAAAATAATATTTTATCGATCGCCGCTTCGTGTCACATGTATGTTGCGACAACTTGGCGACTCCACTGGAGATGTAATTGGTCTAACTATTTCTAGATCGATATAGAATCAAGCTAAAATTATATACTATCATTTTGGTGTGGTTATTTGTTTGTTTATTTGATTCATTTTTTTCTTATTCATTCTTATAGTTGTATATAGTTCATTTTTANGACTATCATTTCAGGAGTTTAAATTTCGTAGTTTTTTAGCGGGCGATAAAGTAAGTAGAATTTTATGCATACTCTGAAAAGTTATGTCGTGATTCTATATCGTGATGCTCTTGATTGTTTTCACCTATATATTATCGTGTTGTTCATGATGTGTATATTTTTTTTATGGTACTGAACGAGAATATGTATATACTTACACGTTAATATTTATAAAATAAGAATAATAAAGAACATATATAAATAAAAGTTTAAAAAAGACTAGGTCAGTGTTTACGCCATGAAAATGGTGAGTTGGAAATGAGACGTGGGGGACCAACGGATCCAACAATGTTTAATGGTTAATGTTAATGAATGATCGTTTGACTTGTGAAATGATACAATGTGAATGAATGATCGTTTGACTTGTCTAGCGAAACCACCAAGAATCTTGTATTTGAAACGGTTTCCCTAATAACGAGCTACAACATCTGATTGGCTAAGTATTACATAAGTGAGCTCGCGAATAAGGTAAAATAAAGAATGCAATGGAAATTGTAAATAAAATGTAATGCTTAAGTAAACGTAATAAAGTGATGAAATGATTTATATAAAGTGTATGTCAAACACAAATGATTTTAAATCGATTGGATGTGCATGTGGTTGTTATTTTGTGTAAAATTTTACTTACTGGATATATTTTATACTCACTCTATTTTATAATAAATTTTCAGATGACGATGAATGTGAAGGATCTGATTAAGCGTTATGACTTGTGACGATAAATTAGTTTAATAAATTAATTGAATAACTTATTATTTTAAAATTAATTTTAGTTTGTTATTAACAAAAGATCTACACATTCCTCCCCTTGTTTTCTCAATTTTGGCTAGCCGAACAAATAGGTGATTTGAGGTCATTTTTGTTAAACTGTTTTCTGGTATAGTTAGGAACAAATATTTTTTTTTTATTCTTTAATTTAAATCTGTCTAGATAGTGGCCACTTCTTATTAATTTTTTATAAGATTGGATTTGTTAACAACACCTTTTCAATTGCATTCAATTTATATTGTTTTAGTTTTGTTAATATATTTTTCTCAAGCACTCATTTTGCTTTTAAGATACTTCTAGGTGGCCTTTGATTCTTTATCCAAGTGGTTTGTGTAATCAATTAAATTGATGTTTCTTACACAATAAAAAGAATTTTGTTTTTTTTTAATTAAAAGTGAGTAGCTGTGATTCTTAAACAATTTATTAAACATTTGATTTATGTGCATTTTACCTAAAGCAATTGATTTGGATTTTGATTGAAATTTCTTGTTGTTTGGAAACCTTGCATTTTGCCGTTTTGTTTAGGCTGAGTTTATTTCCAATTGATATGTTAGTTAGACCCGAGTTGAATCATCGACATGACTTGAGTTAAAAATATCGAAGAATTGACTCCAGTCACCTTTTGTTCTAAATCCTTTTGCGTATAGTTCTATAATTTATACATTATAGTGGTTGTTATTGAATAATTAGTGATCGAGGTGTTCCAATTTCGGGTCAATAGTTGATTGCTAGTTATTTTCTTCCGGTTCAGGTAAGTGAGCTTACATGATGATGTGGATCCTATGTGTAGATACCGTATGTTTTTCGGTCTAACACTTCAAATATACATACTTTTTGTCATATAATAGTCTAAAACTATATGTATGATTTGAAAAATAACCCAAAAATTAAAATAAGAAAAATGGTCCATGGACTAAAAAAATAAAAAAAGACTAAAAAGACTAAAAATAAAAAGTGAAGCCCTAAATTTGCTTATAAGTAGAGAGGATGTCTTCACTTAAGGAGATGCCATTATTTGGGGAGAGAAATAGAGGTCATTTTCTTGAGAGAGGAGGAGAAAATATATTTTTAGAGAGAATGTGTGTGAGAAATAAGAGAAAGTTTTCAAGATAGAAAGAAAGAGAGTTTAAATTTTCATTGATCTATTCATCTTCTCTCATTCTTTTTCTTAAAATAGTTTAAATTTCTTACATATTAACTAACAATATATCTTGTTCATTATTCTCCATCCCCTCTCATCCATACTCATGTAGTGTATATTATTTGTTTCATTTTACATATATAAGTGTTTGTTTCTCTTGCTTCATCTTTTACTATCAATGTTGCGTTTTATTTTTTATAGTGAGATATATTTGTCACCAACTCAATCAATGAGGATGAAGATAAACCCTTTGGAAGTGTAAATTAACTCAATGTGAATAAATCATTTAACAATTTGAAAGTGTACATTTGTTGTAAAAATTCCTTATGATAATTTCTCATATATAAAAATACATAAAATAAAGAGTTAAACATCTATATATAGATTATGTAAATATTTAAGCTTTAAAATTTTTTATGCGTTCTCACAAGTCCTTTTATTTTTTTAAATTTTGTTGCTATTTTAATGACACTTGTTTGAACTAGTTATCATCCACGATCATTCATTTGCTATTTGATTAACAATGGATGAAAAAAATGAAATAATGGTAATTAGTGAACTAAATAATCTAAAATAGAAAAAAGTATATTTATATCCCAAAAATATTCTATTTTAAAATTTTTAGTCATCGTGTTTTTGTGACACTTGTTTTAATTAGTTACCGTCCCCGATTTCTCTTTTTTTATTTGAATAGTAATGATTAAAGAAAAGAAAATAATGATAATTAGTAGGCTATATAGTCAAAATTTATATATTTATGTGGATTATACATTTACATATATGTATATGTATGTATATACTATCTTAGTAAAATTATACATTTACATAAGTTAATTTACTAAAATATAAATTATTTAATATAAATTATTTTTTAAACTAATATAATTATATTAAAAAAATGTTTGACCGATGGTTTTACGGTATACCAATAATTACTCCAATAATACTTTGATTTTCAAAAATTAAAAAACTAAATATATTTTTCAATGGTTTTTGTACCACCCATTAAAGGTCATTATTTTATTTATTTTTAGGATGCAAAATATACCAAATGAGACATTCAAAAATGAATTTATTTAACCTTATTTTAAAATATAATTTGGATAACATTTGATTAAATTTGATAACCATTTTAACGATGGGTGTCGTGGGGGTGCTAATACATTCCTCGTACACAAATGACTCCCGAATCAACTTTAAATTTTCACAGGCAAAAATATTTGATTTTAAAATTGGGTGACCAATCACGCCCTAAAATGATTGGTGACGACTCTGAATTTCTTTTTTAAAATAATATTTTATCGATCGTCGCTTCGTGTCACATGCATGTTGCGACAACTTGGCAACTCCACTGGGGATGTAATTGGTCTAACTATTTCTAGATCGATATAGAATCAAGCTAAAATTTTATCATATACTATCATTTTGGTTGGTTATTTGTTTGTTTATTTGATTCATTTTTTTCTTATTCATTCTTATAGTTGTATATAGTTCATTTTTATGAAGTATATTTCATTACATAATTTCCAATTTCACACACATCCATTAGCCCTATACACGGGCTTTCCCTTTAGGATTAACGAGAATGGGTAGTGAAATGCCTTTGTGAAATTGCAGTTCCCGTGCAGACTCATGAAAGTTCTTATTCAGACCGACCCTTTCAAGATACCGTTTGGGGGGCCCTGTTACTCCGTTTGGATAATAATGTGGACAAACTGGGAGCCTATTAAGATATTTGAGAGTCCAACCACACATGCATTTGGTTTTCAATGCCCGTCTCATGACTAATGTTTGATAGAAATAAAGATTATGCTTAAATATGGTATCATGATTAACTTTTTCTTACACTAAAACATTTCTTTTCATCCTCATTGTTTCACTTCTGACTATGTTTTTTTTGCATACATGCATCATTCCATGTAATAGGGATTGTAAAATGTATTTTATTCATTCATATTTTAGAGATCATGACTTCCACTCTGAGTGTGATAGAAGATCAAGTTATAGTAGCCCAATAGTAAGAGGAAACGTAAAAACGAAAAGGAGATTGTCTGAAAAAGAAGGATGTCGTTCTTCTACCATCAATCACTAAGATAGAGTTCTCATACATTGACTTGGAGAGGTTGAAGAAGATATGTGAGGATCTTTTACCAGAGTAAAAAAATCTGTTTATTGGCAAATGTGGTCACATCGCTTATCTTGTGTATATTGTAGTTAACACTCATGTTCTTGAGGCTTTAATGCATATCTGCGACCTTTTGTATAGATTTTTCACCTTTGGAACAATTGATCTAATCCTAAAATTGATGAATAGCAAGCACTACTGAATGTCCCGCTCCAAAATGCAAACAAAGTTTATAATTACGACAAAAAGATTCACATTGAAGAGAGCTCTATCTAAGCTTTTGGGTATTGTCCATGCATCTGATATTGAGAAAATGTTGAAAGTTAAAGAGGGAATGAATGTGTGCCGCTAGATTACCTCCTGGATCTCACCCAAAATGTCTTGAAGGAAGATAATGGTATGACTTTTTATGCTCTTTGTATTTATGGCATCGTGTTATTTTCAAAGATTCAAGGTTATGTGGATGATAAGGTGATAAAAATGTTCCTTCAAGTTGAACGTGGTGTTAACCTCGTTATCTCAATTCTCACTGACTTTTTATTCCTTAAATCACATCTAAATTTTTGGAAAAGGGAATTTCATCGGCTCTCCATCTCTTTTGTGTATATGGATTCTTAGCCATCTAAGATGTCCATCATATTTCAAATATCGTCAATTTAAGTTTTCAAGTCCATGGATGAAGACGAGATTCCGTATTATAGAATTTAGAATGGCCAAATGGAATCCACAATTTCCCACAAAAGGGTTGTGGCTCTCATACCTATCAAAGTTGAAAGATGAGGATGTTATTTGGATAGCCCATTAGATGTCGTCGACATTGATAATCTATAGATGTGGCGACTTTCAATGGGTCCTGCTCCCAAGACCATGGGGTTGTACTAGTTATGCTATGTTAATGGTGCTTCATCAATTATACATGAGGAAGTTTGTCCCTGTCACGCATCCATTTAAGGATATTGAAATCAGTTACGATTATCAAGATATTAAACAAAAACTATGGCAGTTGATTGGAGCTTGGAAAATAACGAGAATGATGCAAAATGAGCATAATCACATGAACTGCATAAATGAGTATGACGCGTGGCTTGAGAGGAGAAGCAAAGTAATTATTGCCTTACCAGTTGAGGATTTACAATCATCCAAATCACCAGAAGCTCATCAAGAGATTGTTAAAAGCTAAGAGCGGGATGAGTTATATGAAGAGCATCAAAAGAATCTAGCTCTTTTGGAAGAAAACACACGACTAACAATTGTGGTGAATTTGTCAATAAACATAGGATCGATGCTGAAAAACAAATGAGAGATTTGAGAAATAAGGTTGAAGATTGAGAATATCTGAAGCGGAAAAATTCAACTGGGATTTGGGTCATTTTGGTCGTTTTGTATAAATTCATATTACAAAGTAGTGTAATTGACTTCTACATTCTCAAATGTAGTAGTTGGCTCTACTAATTGAATGAAATTGAGTGCTTTAGAACTTTCACTTTGCACAGTATCATTTCTCATGCTTTCATCAAGATGATCATCTATGGAGCTCAGTCAAAGAATTTGGCCCACGTGAAATGGCAGTTGCAGCAAGAGAAAGTTCTAGAAGGCTTCATGTAGCATCACAACACTGTCTAGAAAGTTGAAGTCTTTGTAGATAGTTTTCCTTTACTGTAATGTAACTCAATACATTATCTATATGACCATTCTAGTTCAAAGTTCAGATCCACCTTGACATTTTGTTACTGGAATTTGAGTTCATACTTACCAAAGCGGTTTTTATTACTGTTTAAAATAAATAGCTTCATTAGCAATTCGAAGTGGGAATGGACTTCTCTTAAAAGGAGGAAATGCGGCAAAACGATCAAATTCAATTTTGCACAGGGTAAGCAGAAAAGCTATTTGAATGCTTTTTACATTCTTAACTTTCATTATCTTATATGATGAGATCACTCCTTTTTTTACTGACAATACATTACAATGTCAGCCTTTTGTTATTTGTTCATGGCAAGATTAATCAGACATTTCACTATTTTTTTATGAATTTGATAGGTTATCACTTCAGCTATACCAGATAGCGTTGGTGGAAAGCTTATTGGACTCGTGACTTTGAGAGAGGGGATTCTTGATCTGCTAAAGGTGGGTACCGCTGAAAAAAAAAATGAGCAGCTTTAATGTAATCCTTATACTTCCATGCAATTTATATTTAATCTATTTTTTTCTTCTTTTTAGGGGTGAGGGAATGGATGGATTTGAAATGCTTAGTATTACTATGAACATTCTCTGTCACTTAAGTTTTGTTATGGTCTTATAAGACACTGTTTAGATAAACTTAGCTACTTGTTAAATGTTGCATTTTGAGATAGAAGATAATAAAACTTGGTTTGCAGTTAAATGTTAGAATTTGGTTGCTCTCCACCTTATTATTATTATTTCTTGTTTTTCATTAGCAAAATCTACTATCTCATTGTTTTATTTTTATTTATTTTAAGAAAACTTTTCAAAGATAGCCTGTCAAATCCGACATCCCTAGTGAATGCGAGCTCAAGTTTAGGTCATGGACGAGTAAGAAAGATAGCAATCACAAGAGGAAATGGAAGAAGGAATTAGGGAGCTGAAAGAGCAAATGGTCAGAGTCTTGGAACTCCTCGCCGCCAATAAGGGAAAAACTTGTTTTAAAATCCACAAGGGGCTCAATCATCACAAAATCAACTGCCAAATGATACTCCACCTTACTCTACTAGGTTCACTCCAACCTATCAACGCCATCAGATTGACCATTTTAGCATGCTTCAGTACTGGTAAATATCCAGCACTATCCATTTCTAAATGTCCAGGAAATGATGTTGACTGTAAAAATTGGGCACAACCCATCGACAATGGCACTTAACCACAACCAAGCTTTCACTCCACAAGATGAAATCGCTAATGAGCCAATCATCATACCCGATATTGATGACCCAAAGGTGCATAGGGCTATTACCAAACTAAGCGAAGATTCACTGTTGAAAGATAGGCTGTACTTTCTAGAGGAGATATTACGTGCTACTGAAGGGTCAGATATATATGCTACCATTGATGCCACCCAATTATGTTTGGTCCCATATATAACAATCCCACATAAATTCAAACTACTTGAGTTTGAAAAATATGATGGTAGTACATACCTGAAAAGTCACCTTATGATAAAATGCAGAAAGATGACTATTTATGCAAATGATGATAATCTGTTGATTCTTTATTTTTAAGATAGCTTGATGGGGGCTGCATCTCGTTAGTATATCCAATTGGATAGCCAACATATTCAGAGGTGGAAAGATTTAGCTGATACTTTTTTAAGACAATACAACTACATGTCTGAAATTGAAAACTAACTTGGTAAAAATATCAAACTGCTTAGATCTGGCCGAGGTGGAGAGTATGACTCCACTATACTGTTTGAATTTTGTGCTCAACATGAAATTGTGCATCAGACTACTGCACCTTATACGCCTTAACAAAATGAGGTGGCTGAAAGCAAGAAAAGAACTTTGAAAGATATGATGAATTGTATGTTGAACAGTTCTGGATTATCCCAAAATTTGTGGGGGGAGGCTTTACTTACAGCAAACACCATACTTAACCGGATTTCACATAAGAATATCAACAAGTCTCCTTATGAAGAGTGGAAAGGAAAGTTACCTTCCTATAAAATCCTAAAAGTGTGTGGGTGTCTTGCAAAGGTACAAAACCCGTTGCCAAAAAGAGTAAAGCTAGGGCCTAAGACGATATACTGTGTTTTCATTGGATATGCATTGAACAGTGCTGCATATAGATTTTTGGTTATTAGATCAAAGATTTTTGACATAAGTACCAACACTATAATAGAGTCTGTCAATGCAGAATTCTTTGAGAATGTGTTTCCATTTAAAGAAGGAAGACACAGTCAAACTACCAAACGAGATTTAGAGGAAAGTTCTTCTAGAGCTCAGATTGATGAAGAATCTGAACTTGAGTTTAGAAGAAGTAAAAGAGCTAAAAGGAGTATCTCATTTGGTCCAGAGTTTCTAACATACCTAATGGAGGCTGAACCTCAAACCTATAAGGAGACAATGTCTAACCATGATGCTCATTTTTAAAAGGAAGCAGTCGATAATGAGATAGATTTCATTTTTGAAAATAACACATGGATGTTGGTAGATCTCCCATCTGGGAATAAACCAATAGGTTGTAAATGGATCTTCAAAAGAAAGCTGAGAGCTAATGATACTATTGAAAAGTACAAAGCTCGGTTGGTAGCTAAATGATACCGAAAGAAGGAAGGTATAGACTTTTTCGATACCTATTCTCTAGTGACGAGAATCACATATATCAGAATGTTGATTGCTCTAGCAGCTTTACATAATTTGAAAATTCACCAAATGGATGTAAAGACTGCTTTCTTAAATAGAGAATTGGCCGAAGAAATCTACATGGAACAGCTCGAAGGGTTCGTGGTTAAAGGCCAAGAACGAAAGATTTGTAAACTTGTTAAATCTCTTTATGGATTAAAACAAGCGCCAAACCAATGACACGAGAAGTTTGATCACACAATGTTATCTAATGGATTTAAGATAAATGAGTGTGATAAATGTGTCTACATTAAAGGTACTAATGATAAATTCATCATAGTATGTTTATATGTAGATGGCATGCTTATAGTGGGATCGAATAAGGATATAATATCTTCTATTAAGAAGATGTTGGATTCTAATTTTGACATGAAAGACTTAGGTCAAGTAGATATTATTCTTGGAATTCAAGTAAAGTGAACTGAAAATGAATACATCCTTACTCAGTCTCATTATAAGAAAAGATTTTGAAAAAGTTTGGGCAATATGAAAGCAAACCTGTAGTAACTCCGTTCGACCCAAATTGTAAGTTGAGAAAGAATAATGAAGTGGGAGTATCTTAATTGGAGTACTCACAAATAATTAGGAGTTTAATGTATATCATGAATTGCACCAGGCCTGATATAGCCTAGGAAGGTTGGCAAGATATATAAGTAATCCTGGACGTGATTATAAGAGTGCATTAATAAGAGTACTAAGGTACTTAAAATTTATTATGAAGTACAGACTGCCCTACTCAATCTATCCACCGGTGTTAGAAGCATTTAGTGATGCCAACTGGATATCAGACAGTTTACAGACTAAATCTACTAGTGGATATATTTTTACCCTACGTGGTGGAGCTATTTCATAGAGGTCTACTAAGCAGACCTGTATAACTCGTTCAAATATGGAATCAGAATTCATAGCTTTGGACAAGACTTATAAAAAAGTAGAATGACTCAGAAATTTTTTGGACGATATTCCGGTGTGACCAAAATCAGTGTCAGCAATATGAGGGATCATGATTGATACCAAATAAGGACCAATATGTCAAATGTTTATTGATGATTAAATATTTAGATTTTAATAATTTTTTATATATAAATCCCTTATTTTTAAAATTGTGTTCGATATACGTTCTAGCCGTTAAGTGTATGTATCAATTTCATCCATTTTTCGGGGTGATTTCTTTTTCTTTATTTTTGCAAAGTTAGAGCTCGAAACTTGAAATTATGCAGCATTTTGCCAAAGATGAGTAAAGATTTAAAAGTAAATGAAAGCAATGAGTTTGACAAAAGAGAGAGGAATTTATGGTTGGTAGGTTTAGATGAGATTTTAAAAGTTGCCCATGCATAAGATTCATAATTCTATGCATGAAATTCGTTATTCTATTATAAAAAACTCGAATTATTACATGCTTCTAGAGTTGTACATCGTAATGTTTGAGAAAAAGTAGTCTAACACTTAGTTCTCTTCCCTTGCACAAATAAATGACAACTGATATCTTTTCCAACCAAATGACTTGATTATGTTGAAAGTGGTGTATAGTTTAATCGAAATAGTTTAGTTGCATGTGTGTTGCATTTGCTCCACAAAAAATAATGTTTAAGTGCTGAACGGTCATAAATCCTCTCTTTAACACGATCTCAAGAAATAATCAATAAAAAGAAAGTATGAAGATAGATGATGTGACAATCTGAGAAAAATGAGTAATGACCGTTGATTTAATCAGAAGAGTGAGATTAATTTGGTTGTTGATATTGATAAATTAAATCTTATCAAATATTCTGTTAATCATATTTTTAGTGAAATTAGATAAACTCAATTAGATTTTATTTAATCATTTGAAAGCCTAATTAGCTAAAAGTGGAATTAGATAAACTCAATTAAATTTTATGTTGAAAGTGATGTATAGTTTAATTGAACTAGTTTAGTTGCATGTGCCTTGCACATATTCCACAAAAAATAATTTTTAAGTACTTTAGTAGCTATAAGAGTAGCTAATTGTATAAGTTGTCATTTAAATTTTATTTAGCTAAAATATGTTTTCTGTAATTGAAATGTCATGTGAATTTATACCATATGGTTGTTTACTAAGAAACTGTCTTTAAAGTTTTAAAAAAATCTTCGTTAAGTAAAATTTGTTAATATGTATTATAAAGTTAACTCGTATAAATAAAAATTAGAGAGAACATAAAATTAGCATGTGAATAAAATATATTGTTATACTTTTAAATATTAATTCATTTTGAATATCTTAATGTGTTAACCATCATATAATAAAAATGTGGTTTTCAATTTTATACTTTCTTTATTATTTTATTCTTACTTAAATAAATAGGAAAAGATATAAAGGAAAAATTATTTATATTTATAATGACATAGTCGAGCCTCCATATTTTTTAAAATAATGAAAAAGTCTACTTTATATAGAACACTCAACACCTATATAAGTAACAACTATTATAAAGGAGTGCCTAATAAAAAGCCACATTGCAGCAAAATTCTACACAATTCGTGCACTTATAAAATGAAAGAGTCGAAGTACAACACCAGTCAAAACATTCAAACTCCTAAAAACCTACTTCAAATGCATATAAGATATAAGCACACACATCTTCCTTCAAAAAGAGATGCATCATATAGCTACTTTCTGATCACTTTTCATTTATATATGGTATCTAATCAAAGTCAATTGACTATTTTCATTTCAATAGGTTTGGAAACATACATTCATCTTATCTTTAATTAATTATTAATTAATATATTAAAAGTGGGATGAGAAAGAGAATCATTTTTAAATTATTTTGTCATCTCTTTATTTTACAATTTTAAAATTACCCATTGAGTATATTAATGGTGCATAATTAAATGTTAATTTTTCTTCTTTTTTTATTTCTCCAAATGATGCATCTCATGAGCAAACTTTTCAATATCATTTGTAATTTAAAATTTATTTTTAGACATGAGAACATATTAACTTATTTCATCATCAAGATATATTAAAAAATTCAATCAGTAAAATAATAAATATTTTTGTATTAATTTAATTATAAATATTTTTGTAATCCAACTAAAAATGTATAGAGGTTGTCCTTATAGCATAATTAACTTAATTATAAATATTTTTATCAGTAAGACTTATGAAAATCATAAAAATTATAATTGTAGTTTTTTAATTTTATCTACTAACAAATATATTTAATTCAAAAAAAATCATTAACAAATAATATATAAGAAATAATAAAAAATAAAATCGTACACATCACGTGTAATTTAATTAGTGTATTAAACCAGACAACATTGAAAAATAATAACAAAATAAAGGAGAATATAAATCTTAACACAAACAAAAAACACGTCTTTACTGGTCTATTGACTTCGAAAGAGCAAGAAAAACTGAAAGAGAAATCAAAATACTAACAAAGCTGAAGAGAAATTAGGAGTTTAAAAGTCATGGCTGATAGCAGATTATATCTTGATAGCAAACTAACTTGAATGAGCAATTTTAGTAGGAATCGGTGAATCTAATAACGGTGAGAGAGAGTCTGACCTAAATATAATAGCAAAACATAGAAGATAAAATAGAGGAGGAACATAAAACAATTATTAAGAAAAAACAAAACAACCATTTTGGAGGTGTACAATTACGTACATAAAAAGATGGGGAGATCATTGGTGCATGGAGAGAGATTCAATCTTATAAGAGCTTGACTTGGATTTTCAAATTTAGAGTCACAGGAAGGAAGAAGAAGATGAAGAGGAAGATGTCATTGTTGACTTTTCCTCTTCTCCATATAAATTCTTATTAATATAATTTATTCATTGTGATTTAATCCTAAATTGTAACCGCAGAATATACATAGTAGAATTGTTATAGCAGAAAGGATTGTGCGATTTTTTATCTGAGAATGCAATTACATTACCATTATAATTCAGAATACAAATTAAATATAACTTTCCCTTTGTTATCATTAAAGCAAAGAGAAAACTAAAGGCATGGATAACAATTTTAATTATACGATTTTCATGTAAATTTCATATTTAAATTAAAAATGATATTTCCCTTTCATGTTTTAATTATACAATTGTCATATAAATTTTATATTAGGTATGATACGGTGGAAATTTGCCATCATTTAAGTGAGTGTGGTGTAATATTTTATATCTTTTCATAATGATAGAGAGAAAGTCGTCGTAAAATATATGATTTATAACGACGACACTGACAAAAAATGTCGTTACATGTATCACTTATAATGACTTTAATATCTTCTAGCATCATGAAAAAAGATTATACCGTCGTAAATAAAAACACAATCAACGATGGTAGAATGATCTAACGTCATGAAAATGATTCGAGCGTCGTGCATTTTAGAGACTAATATGATAGTGTTTTTATCCACAGTTGTACAAGAAAATAATGCCGTCATAAATCATTTTTGCCTATTACGACGCTTTGTCTATTCATCATTGTGTTAGATGGTTAGACTGTCCTAAATGCTCTGAATACATCATGATGGCAACTTTTATGCCATCGTGAAAGATTGTCTTTTTTACTCCAGTCTTAATACCTACCGCCGCTAATACTACTCTTCATTTTATAAATCTACCGTCGTCTATTGTTTCATTGTTTTGGATGACCCTATCATAGAAATTTGTCCCAACCTAATTACATTTGCTCTGAAGAACATCAAATGAGTACAAAAAATATCAAATATTAAACTTCCAAATATTCACTTCCAAGGTTTGCAATAACAAAAAAACTCAGAAAAATAAATTCAATAAGAACGTATAATTCATTATTATATTTATCTACATGTCTAACATATAAGAATAATATTTTTGTATGTGAGAAACATTAACAATCTCACAGAGAATTAAAAAAAAATTCTAACTCCTATCATTTTACAAAGATCTTCTGTGTCCAATTGCTTCGAAGATCCGGTTTTCTTGCTGTTAATTATATGGAACCTGTACAAAAATAGAATAAATGAGGAAACCAATCAAATTTCGGCATACAAGATAATTATTATTAACCATGATATTTCATGATATTTCTTTCCAGAGAGTCTTACTATTGATTTCAACCAAATTTAGAGCAATTCTATCAGACTGATTTGAATTGGACATAAACATGAAACCAAAAAGTGATAAACCACAACTATTTCTTGAGTGTAGTCAATGAATGGCAAAACCATTCTGAGGAGACCTGGCCTTAAAGCTAACTAGCTCAACAAAAAAAGAAAAAAGATGATACCAAAGTAGAGAGAAGTAGTCATCCAAACCATAGTCCAAACATAATGAAAAAGAGAAGAAGAAAGGCGGCACAAACAATAGACATGACAAGTGTTGTTCTTAAAAGAATGAAACACCTGCTGCTAATTGAAACTCAAACTTGAAGTAGCTCATCTATACTCCTTGCTAATGGGTTTATCAATAGCGCATATGTTTGCAATGTTAAGAAAACAAAATATAACCTTTGAATAAAAGTAAGGCTAAACTACAGTTTTACCCCCTACAGTTTGAGATAGTTTTCATTTTAGACCTTACACTTTAAAATTTTATAAAATAAACCTTACGGTTATATTTTGCATTCACGTTAAACCTTCTGTAACACTTCTGCTTAAAAATAATAACGGTCTGTCACGGTCTGCTTATGTGACATTACGTGACAAGTAGTTTTAACGCCACATCAGCTTTTTTAATTTACCCACCTGTCACGTGAGATGAAATCCCTAAAATACTCTTAATTCCCCCTTTCTTTCTTCTTCTTCCTCCTCCCTCTATCCAGCACTGCCATGCATCTCTTCTAAATTTATTTTTCCATCTAGAGAAATATTCTTTTCTGTAAAGCTAAAATCACTCATATCAGTTGTTTTCCCTAAATCTTGAGACAAACCTACTTTTATATTTTGTTCCTCATCAGTAAATGAAATCGTTGACTAACATTTATATTATCAACAATTGGAGTTGAGCCATTTCTCTTAGTTTTTTCACTAATTCCATTCTCGATCTCTCGCTTAACATTATTCTTTGATTTGTTGTACTTGAAATCAATCATTTTTTCTCCAAACAAACTGCCATCAAATGATTGCAATATGTCGTATTCAATTTCGCCAAGATCTTTTCTTCTTCGATTCGACTTCTGGTTTTCAACTATTGCAGCAGTAGAGTTCCTCCATTATCAAGGCTTTTAAATTATTCCTAACATTTAAGGCTGATAAACTACTTGCTTCCAAGGCCTTAATATAATTCTCTAATTCATCAAGCTTAATTTCTCTATAAAAAAAATTCATAAAAAAATTATTTAGACTGGCAAGTCTGCATCAAACTCATAAAAAAATTCTCCAAATTAGCCAATTTTTCTATATCAACACTAAAACTTTCCTCTTTTCCCCTTCCTTTTTTTCCACTCACGCCCAACTCCAAGATCTAGTGGTTCAAATTAATTTGGTCACAAAACACACTAACATAAAGCAACAACCAAAGAAAATAGCAAAGATTTAAGAGTAACGTTTGAGGAGTTAAGTGGGTCAAAAGTGTATATAACCATTAATAATGTTGCTAGAACACCGCTAGCTGAAAAGAAGAACGCATTCAGCTAAATAGTCACATAAATTACGTTTTAGTGACTTGATAAAAAATAAAACATCTATGTGAGAAAAAACATAGACAACTATATCAATTTTCACTTACTTTAGCTGATGGTATGTGATTACCTGGATATCTTATAGCCGAACATTTAGTATAACAATCAGAGCATTTAATATTTCAAAAGAATGTCGAGTCCAAGTGAAGACTAGCAAAATTCAAGGATGTCCCAGGGAATTTAGTAGAACAATCAGAGCATTTAATATTTTAACAGAATGTCGAGTCCAATTGAAGACTAGCAAAATTCAAGAATGTCCCCGGGTATAGCCTAGTAAGACTTTCCACTTCCAATATAATAAGCTCGATACAATATGACTGTACTTGTAGATAAAAAATCATAGTTATCAGATTGAGAACTTTTGGCATAACAAAGAGAAATGCAAATCTGAATCTGATTTTAACTCACATATAGTTCTGATTAATACAGAATAATCTGCATAGATACCAAGCCAGTATGTAAGTTTCCATTGTATTAAGCGAATTTAGGACGATTATCTTTACCGAGAAAAACAAAAATAGATCAAAACCTGTCACAGGATTTTTGTGATTCACAAATGAACAAGCAAATCTGGTCTCATATTTTATAAGAAGTTTTCATGGACAATGTGTCAATTTGACTTTCACTTGAGTAAAGTAGAAGGAACCATTAACTAGAGACTATGAACAAGCCACATTAGTAATCTGCCTTGATGATATCATGAATAGAAATGGCACACTACCTGCATGTAAGCATGATGAGGAAGTGAATAACTTTCTATATGGCTGTGGAGGGAAACTGACCTCCATATAAAGCAAAAGTAACAAAGCATGCAGAGGTTACCGATGTAAAGCAAAACAACTAATTGTTGGTTCAGGATCTATATGACACACCAGTTCGTAATCTCCATCATTCAACGATTAATCTCCATCATTCAACGATTAATCTCCATCATTCAATAGTAAAGCGATTCATCTGCAGATAAAGTGGCAAAACTACCGAAAATGGAGTACTTTTCAATTTAAATATTGAAAGACCACAGTCATTCCTTTCCAACTCACCTGCATATCTGCCTTCGTGAAATATTTCTTCTAACCAACTAGGTGAGACTATCCACACTCTGGTTGTAAGGTTGAAGCAACAAGAATCAACACATATACGTAGATAGAGTAAAGTAAAAGCTACATTACAGCAAACAAGGTGAGGCAAAAACAACCAGCACATTTACATAGCTCTTAAGTTACTCCTCCGAAGTTTACTTATTTTATCAAATTTCTCTTGTTCTTTTGACCCAAGCTTGTAATAGAAAATAAACACTTCTACAGGCTGGTGGAATTCTCATCAAAATCATACATTAAACAACCGGAAAAAGATATGTCTTCTCACCAAGTTGCACCAAAAGGAAGTAACATCGAATCGTCTATAACATGAAAAATGAATTTCTTGAGATGATATCAATCACATTATCATTGGACTAGCAGTAAATTTATAAAGAAAACAGAAAGCACGACTACGAGAATAGAAATAAAACACAAATACACTAAACAACAGTACTCAAATTTCCTTGCTTCAGAATTTAGAGAGAGCGTAATGGGAAAATGTTTTCATACTATGAAAACTGGTTTTCATTTCCCATAGAATCTAGAAGTGTAAATGAATGTTAGGAACAAATCCACAAAAATTTCTTACTTCACATTCACTATCATAATGAATTAATAGTTCTCAATGAAAGGAAAAGTCAGTGAATGGCAGTTGCTAAGTGCAAAAATTATAAGGTGGAAATCACTATAGAGAATTTGATTTAGACTCCAGATGGAACTCGTTCCTCGTCAACCTGGAAAGCATATTTGATATTTAGAGTGAGAGTAAAAGGGCAACTGTTGATAGACCTTAAAGAGTAAAGAACAAAGGCTTCCAATCTAATATTTTGAGTTGTAGAAAAGCAGAACTTCTCCCTCACTCATTTTCATCCTTTCGGCTTCAAGAAGCGGAAGAGAATGAAGGGATTTCTAATCTGAGACTGTGCTGACGACGAGGCGGGTGGTGACGACGCTAGGGCACTCAACTTGTCTCTTTTTCCCGTGACTTCTCTCTGCTCTTTGCAACTTCGTTCAGCCTTAGAATGAAAGAGAGAAGGGAGTAAGTCCCGCTTTATTAAATATTGTCGACTATGTTTTTTGCCTACTATCCTTAAAAGTCAATTAAGTAGATATTTATCAAGCATGTCTCATTCTTATAATTGTGTTATTAATTTCTTTAATTATTTATGATATAACTGGAGTGTGCTACCACTGCCACACGAATGCATGATTAACAACCAAAGGCATGTTGATATATCATTCATAGCTTAGGAAAACACAAAACACACAGTTAGGAAGACTGTCAACGACTTACTAGGGTAATCAGTCCTAACACACTCCCTGCTTGGCGGACCTAGTCCAAACACGACTTGAGGTCAATACACTAACTATATGCTTAGGGTTCATACTAAGTATGTAATGATTTATCAGCATGCGTCTGGTTGTTAACCATGTAGTCATGTGGCAGTGGTAGCACACCCCAATTGGTATCAGAGTCATGAATAGTCTTGGTTATATTATGATTATACTTCTTTTAAATTATACATATCAGCATGTTTCTTCTTGGTCAACCGTAGCTAATACAGTAACTTCAACTTCATAAGCAACAAAACTTATAGCTTATCAGGATGTTAAAGAAGCCTTAGATAAATGAACAATACCCAAGGTTGAACCAGAAACCATTTATAAAATCGAAACATTTGATTTTACCAGTAGAAAAATAATTAAAACTTTTGAGCATGCTATACCTTTACAGAATAATGATGATAAACATTTATCTGTTGCATGTTCATGATATGTATCCTTTCATGCAGAAATACAAGTATGTGCATATATGACTTGTACAAATAGCTTTTAAGCCTTTGACCTTGCTTGGTCAAAATATCAGTATTCAGTGTACCCTCCGAGATGGACGGTGCCTCAACTGGAAAACATCTCTCATGAGAGCTATTGAAACTAGTTTATCCCATGACCTGTTTATTTTAATATTTACTCGAATTTGAGTGTTTCTCTCTCTGAGAGTAATCTTTATAAGGTATTGGAACTTAGAATTATTTCGCTTGGTTATGAGTACCTTCCAAGGTCTTCTCTCTTTCCAATACTTTTCAGAATCCACCTTAAGGTTCTCTCCACCTTGAACCTTTACACCAGGAAGCAGAGTGAACAGGGACACACTGTCTTCATCGACACCAACCTCTTCAGCAGCAAAGTAGCCATTTCTAGGATGATACTTTGGGAATAAATTACTTTTCCAGAAAAATGAAAAATTCCTAATGTTGTGCCTACCGGACCCATCAATAGACAATCTATCAAAGATGTTGTTCAAACCCAATGAGGTAATATATATCTTCGTTTCTAAAAACTTTTAACTAGAACCCTTTCTAGTACTAGTTATAGGAGTAATCTCCCCTATAACATAGATTTTCCTGAATCCTTCAGACCTTCTACAACAGAATCTATCAATTCTGAGCAGATACTAGAAGCCCATACAGAGGTATACATATATCAGAAATCCAGATACCTCATGTAGTTTATGAAGATAGACCTGACATCAGAAGGCCTAATAACCCTACCGTCAGTGATATGCAATTCAATATTTAATGGATTTTACACCCAATAGTGAATTGCACAAGCACCTAAACTAGGATTTCATGCAAGATAAATATCAAGAATTTTGTTTATGGTATTTTAGATCCCATACTCCTCAACAGTTAAAAATCCTTAAAGACCAGTATTATTACCACATTTGGAAAAATCAGACTCTTAGATCTTTCCCAGAATGGTCTTGTGACTTTGCAGACAAAGTAATCATTTTTTATAGAGTTTAGATAAATGTCTTACCACGAAAACAAAAGAATTGGATAACAATAACTGATAAGCTTTTTCAAGCTATTCATCCTCCTCTTGAAGTTAAAGATTTTAAGTTAAAATCCACCAAGAAAGAGGAAGACTTTATGGCCACAAAATATCAGGACCAAAATATCCTAAATCTCCAAAACAGATTAACATGATGAACTAGGGTGATTCATCTTTATCTGCACCTAATGATGAACATGATGAGTATACTCTTTCCCAAATTTATGATATAAAGAAATTTTTTGATGATAGTATCAACAAAATTACATACTCTAAGTCTACCCAGCGTATGGCTTTACATGGACCTGATAGGTATTATTATCCTCGACCTACCCCACATGACATTTTGTATGAAGAAGATTTCCTTCATATTTAGAAATCATACCATGGAAAAACTATCTATGAATGGAACATAGATGATAAAACTGAATATCAGATCTTCGAAAGCATACACCACATGATAATGTATGCATCGGTTTGCAAACATAATGATAATTTTGTTCATCAAATAGCCAGATTTCTTGTCAATGGCTTTACCGATATTCTAAATGGATGGTGGGATAATTGTCTCACTCAACCTCAAAGGGATGAAATCTTAAATGCTTCTAAGATTAATATAAATCCTTTTACTAATATCGAAACCAAAATCGAAGATGCTTGCTATACTCTAGCACAAACCATCATACACCATTTCATTGGATCAAGAATCATTAATACTGATCGGCACCGTGAAATCCTACAGAACCTTCGTTGTCCATCTTTAACCCATTTTAGATGGTATAAAGATGTTTTCTTAATAAAGGCCATGCAACGAGCTGATGCCAACAATGATAATTGGAAGGCCAAAATCATTGACAGTTTCCCAAATCTTTTTGTATAATAAGTTCGTAAGAAACTTAGGGATAAGCATATCCAAGTTGATATTCCCTACCATCAGTATACTTATGGTTCTCGCATTGCAGTTGTTATTGAAGAAGGACTATCCCTTTGCAATGATATGAAACTCCAGCAAAATTTGTCCAACCGTAAAGAGTTAGGTGAATTTCGTGATCAGCTCACCTATGACACTAAAATTCAGTATCCCTCAACTTCTAAAAATCCTAATTCTAAACCTAAGAAATACAAAAAGGTTCCATTTCAGAAAATCTCCTACACATAACTTCCAAGAAGTTCACAAAAGGAAATTCAGTAAAAGAAAATCCATTCCTAAAAAAGATAAATCAGAAGTTAAGTGCTACATATGTGGCACTAAAGGGCATTATGCTAATAAGTGCAAAATAAAACATAAGCTCCATGAGATGTCCTTAGACAAGGAAACCCAACAGCAAATCTTTAACTGTATCTCTAATCAAGATAACTCCTCTTCAGACTCAAGCTCAGAGAATGACTTAGCTGAAATTTATTCATTTGATTCATATTCATCTTTTGATCAGAATGAACCTTGTTGCAATAACAAGAACTGCAACATGTTAACATAAGCTAGTTATTGGAAAGTCATCGTTGAGATGAATAGCCTTGATCAGTATCAATGTTCTTATAGAAACCCAAAAAACTATGCTTAGTTTTGCAGACCAGATACAAGATCTAGAAACAAAATTAAAGTATTTGAAAACTTTATATAAAGATCACAATACTAAAGATATTCTCCCTATTGAGAATTACAGTATGCGCAAAATTATAAACGCATAAAGAATAAATCCATTAATGAAAAACCTATTACCATTTAGGACCTGAAGATGGAAGTCAATCTTCTCAAAATAGAAGTCAAGCAGTTACAAACTATAAATCAAATCATCTTTCAGGATCTTGCCCTTATTAAACAAGATTTTTCCTCCAAAGGCAAGAATCTCATTGATCCAGAATCCTCCTCTCATCCTCAGAATATGAATCGGGAGAGTAACCAATACCTTAAGATTATGAATCAAGTTACATTTCAAAAATGGTATACCCACATTACTTTTATTATAAAATCTGATTTTATAATTAAAGATGCTATCGCCCCTATTGATACAGAGGCTGATATGAACTGTATTCAAGAGGGTTTAATCCCTACCAAATACTTTTAGAAAACCACACAATTTCTTACCGGTACAAGTGGTAACAAAA
This sequence comes from Datisca glomerata, assembly GCA_003255025.1. Classification (NCBI taxonomy): domain Eukaryota; kingdom Viridiplantae; phylum Streptophyta; class Magnoliopsida; order Cucurbitales; family Datiscaceae; genus Datisca; species Datisca glomerata. Next base: position 1,333,892 of record QANY01010417.1, on the reverse strand, counting down.
TGAAAATAGAATTCAAATTACCAAAAGTTTTAATCTGTAATAAATGTATTTGTTTACTTGCATCATTTATTTTATTAAAAACATGACTCAAAATATTATCTTCGGCAACCCTTTTATGTGTTTATTGACACCTATGGATAAAATTGATGCTAATGGTATTTATACTACCATTAACAAAAGACAAATTATTTTTAGATTCATTACAAAATCGTATATTAAAGAATTAGATCTTATTAAAGATCTTATACAGAAAAAGAAAATCAAATTAATTTTATTCAGAAAGAAGTTCAATTTCTTACTCTTGAACAGAAAATTTAACAGCCTTCTATTCAGAATAAGATCAAAATTATTTTAAAAGAATTTCAAACAGAAATTTGCAACGATCTTCCAAATGCTTTTTGGAACAGGAAGAAACATATTATTTCTCTTCCTTATCACTAGGATTTTGATGAATAATATATTCCTACTAAATCTAGGCTTAGCCAGATGAAAAAGGAATATCTAGAAATTTGCAAAACAGAAATTAAATCCCTTTTACAGAAAAAACTCATTAGACCTAGTACGTCTCCTTGGAGTTGTACAATATTCTATGTTTATAAAAATGCTGAGATTGAACGAGGATAACCTCGTTTATTTATTAATTATAAACCGCTTAATGATGCCCTCCAATGGATTAAATATCCTATCCAGAATAAAAATGATCTTTTAGATCACTTACACGATTCAATAATTTTTTCTAAGTTTTATTTAAAATCAGGATTTTAGCAAATCCAGATTGCTGAACAGGACAAGTATAAAATAGCATTTACCATTCCCTTTGGTTATTATGAGTGAAATGTTTTACCATTTGGTGTTAAGAATGGACCATCAGATGATGTTTTAATTTTTTCATCATCCATTGATTAGCATGTCAAGCATATGCATATTTTAAGAATATTATTATAAAAATGGCTTAGTTTTATCTGCATTTAAGATGACACTCTTTCAAACAGAAGTTAGATTCTTAGGACATAATATTTCTAATGGAACTATTATTCCTATATACAGAAGTATAGAATTTGGTTCTAAATTTCCAGACGAGATTAAAGATAAAAATCAACTACAGAGATTTTTAGGAAGTCTAAATTATATTAGAGACTTTTACCAGTAATGTGCTCAGGATAGTTATATCCTTTATAATAGACTTAAGAAGAACCCTTCTCCTTAGACAACTAAACATACTCTAGCAGTACAATAGATAAAATAAAAGATACAACAGTTACATTATTTATCTTTACCTAACCCTACATGGAAAAAGATTGTTGAAACAGATATCTCTAACCAGTGATATGGTGGGATTCTTAAACAAGTCAATCCCAGTAATCAGAAAGAAGAACTACTTAGGTTTACCTCCGGAGTTTGGAAAGGACCAGCAATAAATTATCCAACCATTAAACATGAATGTTTAGCCATGGTTAAATGTGTTCTTAAATTTCATGATGATTTACTTAACCAACATTTTTTTATTAGAGTTGACTGTTTTGCAGCTAAACAGATATTTAAGAATGACGTACGTAATCTTGTTTCAAAGCAGATATTTTCCTCTTGGCAAAGCTTATTATCAGTATTTGATTTTGATACTGAACATATCAAAGGTGAACATAGTTCTTTACCAGACTTTCTAACCCTCGAATACTTGCAGGGTTCATGAACAAAAATCGAGGCCGAGGCAGGGGAAATCCCTACATAATAGAATTTTCAAGCGTGCATACAAGCTTAAACAGAAATCTTAAAAGTACTCAAGAGACTTCTTCTAGCAAATCTGCTAAAGATGTCATTCTTATACTAGAATAATATATATTCAACAACATAACTGAGAAGGAAATTCTCTTCATCGAAATAGCAGATGAGCAATGAATGTTAGATCCATGGGAAATAAAAAATGATATTTATCTACTCAACAATTTCCCGCTCATTTTGAACAGTATCGATACATTTATGAAGCCACTGTGCTTGAAACAGCAGCCATGGATATTAAACATACACTTCATGATCCTAACAGAACTGCCAGCCCTATTACTTACAGTAAGGCAATAATCAGAAATATCATGCCCATTGGGCAATTGGGTTTACATCCTCATACGACCAGCAGTCTTGAGATAAGTAACAAGGAAGCTAAATATAATTATTGGAATTATATTGATTCCTTTACCTATGTCTTCTACTATCAGAATCTAGTTCATAATCATACTTGGTTCATCAGAATATGTCCCGAAGTTATTAAAAATGAGCTTCCAAATTGGTTTCTCATTTGGTGGGATAAATTTGGGATTATTCTGGACACTTTACTAGAATCCTTCAGAACATCATTTAATGAATGGAAAGCTGCCTAATCACTCCTACCAGTCAACAAAGACATCTCCATGTAAAAATTAGTAACTCATTTTATTATCAAATTCAGCATCCCTTGGATATGGAAATGGGATCTTCAATGTGACTACCAGAATAAAATCCCCCATCTTAAAATAGTGTTTTACACAAAGTGGTGGGATAAGGGGATGAACCCTAATTTACCATAACTTATTAAGATGGTCAAAGCCCATACTCAGGCATGTCATGGTGCTATTATGAAGGCTCTGCCAGCACCAACAAGAAATCAATTTGTTTTAGCCCAAAAAGAATTAAAGAAAAAATTTCCTGATCTAACAGAAATGAATTAATCATAAAAACTATGGACATCATGAAGGAGCAATTTCTCCAGTCCATGGGATCAATAGATGCTTCCATGAAATCGGTAAGCAATAAAACATAATCTGATCACGATGATGATGAGAATGAATTCAGTATTCTAGCAGGTGAAAGCCAGGACTTAGAGAATGACCTAGAAGACCCTACCATCGGCGACTTCTAGGTCATGGAGTGTCTTATAGAAGTCACTGATGGTAGGGTCTACTAGGTCATGGAGTGTCTTCTAGAAGTCACCGATGGTAGGGTCTTCTAGGTTTTCTAGAAGACCCTACCATCGATGACTTTTAGGTCATGGAGTGTCTTCTAGAACTCACCAATGGTAGGGTCTTCTAGGTCATGGAGTGTCTTCTAAAAGTCACCGATGGTAGGGTCTTCTAGGTCTTCTAGAAGACCCTACCATCGGTGACTTCTAGGTCTTCTAGGTCATGGAGTATCTTCTAGATTGTTTGCTTCTACCTTCTTTTGCCTGGTGGGGAATAAGGACTAGATCTTTCCTTTCCCTTTTTTTCTGATAACAGACAAGTAAGAGAATCTCAGAAGTCACCAATAGTAGGATCAAGATGTTCTGGGTCTTGATTTCACCGGCTAGGATACTAAACTCATTCTCATCGTGATCAGATTCTGTTTTACTACTTACTAATTTCATGGAAACATCTTTTGATCCTATGGACTGGAGAAATTGCTCCTTCATGAAGTCCATAGTTTTGATGATTAATTTATTTTCCGTTAAGTCATGAAATTTTTTTCTTAATTCTGTTTTAGCTAAAACAAACAGATTTCCTGTTTGTCCTGGGAGAGCCTTTGGAATAGCATCAAGACATGCCTGGGTGGGAGTCTTAATGACTTTAATAAGTTCCTCTAGATTGGGATTCATCCCCTTATTCCACCACTTAGTGTAAAACACCCTTTTGAGACATGGGATCTTATTTTGGTTATCACATTGTAGATCCCATTTCCATATCCATAGGCTACTAAACCTGATAATGAAATGAGTTATAGATTTGGACATTGAAATGTCTTTGTTGACTGGTAAAAGGGAATAGGCAGCTTGTCAATCATTGAATGTTGTTCGTATTGATTCTGGTAAAGTGTCTAGAGTAATATTGAATTTGTCCCACCAAACGAGAAACTAATTTGGAAGCTCATTTTTAAGAACTTCTGGACATATCTGATGAACCAAGTATGATTATAAACTAGATTCTAGTAGTAGAAGACATAGCTAAAAGAATCAATATAATCCCAGTAACTGTATTTGGCTTCTTTGTTACTGATCTCAAGACTTCTGGTAGTATGAGGATGTAAACTCTGTTGCCCTATGGGCATAATATTTTTGATAGTAGCCTTACTGTAAGTAATAGGGCTGACAGTTCTGTTAGGATCATGCAGTATATGTTTGATCTTCATGGCTACTGTTTCAAGTACGATGGCTTCATAAATGTATCTATATTGATCAAAATGAGTGGGAAATTGCTAAGTAGATAAATATCATTTCTTAGTTTCCCATGGATCTGACATCCATTGCTCATCTGTTGTTTCAATGAAGAGGATAGTCTCCTCAATATTATTGTTCAACGTGTACTGTTCATGAATTAGAAGGACATCTTTAGTAGATTTGCAAGAAGAAGCTTCTTGTGTACTGTTAAGAGGAGTTCTGTTTAAGCTTGTATCCAAGCTTGGAAATTCAGTTGAGTAGGGATTTCCCCTGCCTCGGCCTCTGCGGCCGTGACTACGACTTCTGTTCATGAACCCTGCAAATATTCACGGGTTAGAAAGTCAGGCAAAGAGTTATGTTCACTTTTGATATCTTCAATATCAAAATCGAATATGGATAATAAATTCTGCCAAGAAGCAAATATCTGTTTCGAAGCAAGATTTTGTACATCTTTTTTAAATATCTGTTTAGCTGCAGAATAATCAACTCGTATAAAAAAATGTTGGTTAAGTAAATCATCCTGAAATTTTAATACACATTTAAAAATTACTAAACATTCTTGTTTGATAGTCAGATAGTTTAGGGCTGGTCCTTTCCAAACTCTTGAAGTAAACCTAAGGAGTTCTTATTTTAGATTACTAGGATTAACTTGTTTGAGAATCCCACCATATCCCTGGTTGTAAGCATCTATTTCAACTATCTATTTCCAGTTTGGGTTAGGTAAAGATAGGTAGTTAAGTTGTTGTATTTTCTCCTTTATTTTTTGTACTGCTATGATACTTCTGTTGTCCAAGGAGAAGGATTCTTTTTAGGGTTGTTGTAAAGGATGGAGCTATCCTGGGCACACTGCGGGTAAAATCCCTAACATAATTTAGACTTCCTAGAAATCTCTGTAATTAAGTCTTATCTTTTATTTTATCTGAAAATTTAGATGCAAATTCTATGCTCTGTTAATAGGAATAATAGTTCCGTTAGAAATATTATGTCCTAAGAATCTAACTTCAGTTTGAAAAAGTTTCATCTTAGAAGATAAAACTAAACCATTTCTGATAATAACATTATTGAAGATATGCAAATGCTTTATATGCTGATCAATGGATGATGAGAAAATTAAAACATCATCAATGTAACAGATAATGAATTCAATATACAGATTGAAAATATCATTCATGATATGGTGAAATTCTAAAGGGCTATTCTTTACTCCAAATGGTAAAAAATTATCTTCAAAATGCCAAATGGTACTGTAAATGCAGTCTTATACCTATCATGTTCAGTAATTTGAATTTGACAGATTCCTGATTTTAAATCAAATTTCAAACATTACTGAATCATGTAAGCGATCTAAAAGATCCTTCTTATTCATAATAGGATACCTAATCTATTGGAGGGCATTATTAAGTGGTTTATAATTAATAACTAAATGAGGTTGTACTCGTTCAATCTCAGCATTTTTATAAACATAGAATGCAGTACAACTCCAAGGAGATTTACTGGGTATAATGAGTTTTTTTTTGTAAAATTGATTCAATTTTTGTTTTGCAAATTTTTAAATATTCCTTCTTCATCTGGCTAAGGCCTGGATTTAGTAGGAATATATTTTTCATCAAAATCCTGATGGTAAGGAAGAGAAATAATATGCTTCTTCCTATTCTAAAAAGCATTTGGAAAATCACTGCAAATTTCTGCTTTGAAGTTCTTTCAAAATAACTTTGATTTTGTTTTGAACAAAAGGTTGTTGAATTTTCTATTCTAGAGTAAGAAATTGAACTTCTTTCTGAATAAAATTAATTTGATTTTCTTTATTCTGGATAAGATCCTTAATAAGATCTAATTCTTTAGTATACGGTTTAGAAATGAATTCAAAAATAATTTGTCTGTTGTTAATGGTAGTATAAATACCATTAGTATCAATTTTATCCATAGGCATCAATAATTACATAAAAGGATTACCTAAGATAATATTTTGTGTCATGTTTTTAATAAAACAAATGAGGTAGGTAAACAAACACCTTTGTTACAGATTAAAACTTCAAGAAGTTTAAATTTTACTTTCATTCTGTTTCCACTTGCACTAGAAGTAGTTTTCTAAAAATATTTTTGTAGGGATTAAACCCTCTTGAATGGAGTTCATATCAGCCCCTGCATATATAAGGGCGATAGCGTCTTTAATTAGAAAATCAAGTTTTATAATAAAAGTTATTCGAGTGTACCATTTTTGAAAAGTTACTTTATTCATTAGCATAAAATATTGGTTACTATCCTCGTGTTCACCTTGAGGAGAAGAAGAAGATTCTGCATTGATAGGATTCTTTCCTTTGGAGGAAAGTTCCTGTTTAATATGGGCAAGGTCCTGAAAGATAATCTGGTTCACAGTCTGTAATTGTTTGACTTTAGTTTCGAGAAGATTGACTTCCATCTTCAGGTCTTGAATGGTAATAGGTTTTTCAGTAACAGATTTTTATTCTATTCATAATCTCGCACATACTGTAATTCTCAATTGGGAGAATATCCTCAGTAATGTGATCCTTGTATAAAGCTTCCAAAAACTTTAATTTGGTTTCTTGATCCTGTATCTGGTCTGCAAAATATAGCATAATTTTCTAGGTTTTTGGTAAAACATTGATACTAGGTTGTCCTAGATCAAGGCCTTTCATCTCAACGATGGCTTTCCAGGAACTAGCTTCTGTTAACATGTTGCAACTCTTGCTATTGCAACAAGGTTCATTCTGATCAGAAGATGGATCTGAATCAGATGAATAAATTTCAGCTAAGTCATTCTCTGAACTTGAATCTCAAGAGGTGTTATCTTTGTCAGAGATATAGTTAAGGATCTGCTATGGGGTTTCGTCATCTAAGGATATCTCATGGAGTTTCTGTTTGAGTTTGAACTTATTAGCGTAGTGTCCTTTAGTACCACATCTTAGCCCTTTACTTCTGTTTTATCCTTCTTGGGATTGAGTTTTCTTTTGCTGAATTTCCTTTTGCGAACTTCTTAGAAGTTACGCTTAAGAGCTTTTCTGGAATGGAACCTTTTATATTTCTTAGGAGGTTTAGGGTTTCTAGAAGTTGAGGGATATTGTATTTTGGTGTCATAGACGAACTGATCATAAAATTCACCTAATTCTTTACGGTTAGATAAGTTTTGATGTTTCATCATTTACTGGAGTTTCAAATCATTGCAGAGGGATAATTCTTCTTCAATAACTACTGCAATGAGAGAACCATAAGTATGCTGGTGGCAGGGAATGTTTACTTGGTTATGCTTATCCTTAAGTTTCTTATGAACATTTTCTACAAAAAGATTAGGGAGACCATCAATAAATTTGGCTTTCCAATGATCACTATTGGCATCAGCACGTTGCATGACCTTAATTAAAAATACATATTTATACCATCTGAAATGGGTTAAAGATGGGCAACGAAGGTTCTGAAGGAGTTCTCAATGCTGATCAATATTAATAATTCCTGGTCCAACGAAATGGTGTATGATGGCTTGTGCTAAAGTATAGCAAGCGTTTTTTGTTTTGGTTTCGGTATGAGTCAAAGGATTTATATTAATCTTAGAAGCATTTAAGATTTCATCCCGTTGAAGTTGAGTGAGACAATTATTCCACCATCCTTTTAGAATGCTGGTAAATCCATTGATAATAAATCTAGAAATTTGATGATCGAAATTCTCATTCTGTTTACAAACAGATGCATACATCATCATGTGGTGTATGCTTTCAAAAATATGATATTCAGTTTTACCATGTATGTTCCGTTCATAGATAGATTTCCATGGTAATATTTCTGCGTATGAAAGAAATCTTCTTCATACAAAATGTCTTGTAGAGTAAGTCTAGGATAATAACACCTATCGGGTCCATGTAAAGCCATATACTGGATATACTTAGAGTAAGACAGTTTGTTGATACTATCATCAAAGTTTTTCTGTATATCATGAACTTGGGAAAGAGTGTACTCATCCTTTTCATCATCAGTTACAGGTAGAGATGAATCATCCTGGTTTATCATGTTAATATGTTTCAGAGATTTTTGTCCTGATGATTCGGGTTCACTGACCTTCAAATCTTTTATCCTTCCAATAAGAGTTTCCATAAAGTCTTCCTCTTTCTTAGTGAATTTTAACTTAAAATCATGAACTTCAAGAGGAGGATTGATAGTGACTGGTTGAAGGTTAGTAGGTTTGGGGTTCTCTGGACCTTTGTCTTGTTGCTCTTCAATTTTATCCTCTATATTATCTACATTTTCCTTAATACAGGTGAGTTGGTTACCTACGGTTTGGAGGAAACGTTAGTATCATTATTTTGTTTGGTTAAAGGTACAATGTCTTTGACCTTTAAGGTTTCATGCTGACTGGATTGTTCAGAAATCTTGACGTAAGGAGAGATAAGTAACGGTTTAGTGCTCTCATTTCCTAGAGCAAGCTCTAAGGAAAACGATGGAGGATGAATAGCTTAGAAAAGCTTATCAGTTGTTGTTATCCAAATCTTCTTAATTCCTGTTAAAACATTTACCTGATCTTTATCAAGAATAGGTACTTTATAGGAAAAGTCACAATACCATTCTAGGAAAGATCTAAGAGTTTGGTTTTTCCAAAGGTGGTAATAATACTGGTCTTTAAGGGTTTTTAACTGTTCAGGACTATGAGATCTAAAATACCATAAACGAAATTCTTGATATTTGTCTTGCATAAAGTCCTGGTTAAGATGGTTTTGTAATTCACTATTAGTTGTAAAATCCATCAATATCGAATTGCATATCACTGGATGTTGGGCTATTGGGCCTTCTAGTGTTGGGTCTATCTGTTTCATAAACTGCATGAGGTATCTGATTTTCTAATATGTGTATACCTCTGACGTGAGCTTCAGGTATCTGCTCAAAATTGATGGATTTAGTTGTAGGAGGTCTAGAACATTCTGAAAAATCTATGTTATAGAGGGGAATACTCCTATAACTAGTACTAGAAAGGTTTCTAGTTAAGGGTTTCTGAAAATGAAGGTATTCATTATCTTTTTGAGTTTGAACAACATCTTTAATAGATTGTCTGATGATAGGTCTGGTATGCACAAAATTAGGAATTTGCTATTTTTCTAATCATCCTAAGGATGGCTACTTGACTGCTGAAGAGGTTGGTGTCGATGAGGATAATGTCCTTGCTCACTCTGTTTTCTGGTGTAAGGGTTCAAGGTGGAGAGAACCTTTAGGTGGATTCTTAAAAATATCGTAAATGGAGCAGATCCTGGAAGGTACTCATAACCATGCAAAATAATTCTAAGTTCCAAAACCTTAGAATGATTACTATCATAGAACACTCAAATTTGGATAAATATTAAAATAAACAGGCCTATGGTATAAACTAGTTTCAATAGCTCCCATGAGGGATGTTTTCCAGTTGAGGCACCGTCCATCACGGAGGGTACACTAGGTATGGTATTTTGACCAAGTAAGGTCAAAAGCTTAAAAACTATCTGTATAAGTCCTATATGCACATACTTGTATTTCTGCATGAAAGGATATAAGTCCTGGATATGCAATAGATAAACAATATCATTATTATTCTGTAGAGGTATAGCATGCTCAAAAGTTTTAATTATTTTTCACTGGTAAAATCAAAAGTTCTGATTTTACAAATAGTTTCTGGTTTAACCTTAGGTATTGTCCATTTATTTAAGACTACTTTTACATCCTTATATGCCATAAGTTATGTTGCTTCTGCAGTTGAAGTTACTCTATTAGCTACGGTTGACAAAGAAGAAGCAATTTCAGTCATGTTTTCTTGTGACCATGTATGTATAATTTTTTAAAAAATATAATTATAATATAACCAAAACTATTCATGGCTTTGATACCAACTGGGGTGTGCTATCATACGAACACACGGTTGTCCACCGAACACACGCTGATATATCAATTCGTAATTTAGGCAAACACATAAACACATAACTAGGAGGTCTGTCAATGGCTTACTGGGATAATTAGTCCTGATGCACTCCCTGCTTGGTGGACCTAGCCCAAACGTGACTTGAGGACATCTCACTAACTATATGCTCAATGTTCATACTAAGTATGTAATGATTGTTAACAATGCATCGAAGTGTTCCTTCAGTTAGTACGAGATCGATGAATACTAGATGTTATATTATTATTATATTAAACTTAAACTATGCCATACATGGTCTCATGAACTACTGTATAAATTTAAAACAAACTTATTGATATATGCAGATGAGAATAAGAAAACTTTAATTCTTTATTTCTTCAAGCTTTGAGAGGGAGATAGTACATGAGAGAGAGAATATAGAAATGCTCAACTCATGAGCTCAGTAATGCCAGATGCCTTCAACAACAGGTGAGGCTTTCCTTTTATAATATAAAAAGTAAAATTACAAGGTGGCATGTCCTTGGAGAGGGAGTCGTGTATCCTTATCTTTTACAGCTGGCTGATAGTGGAGATCTACTTTATAAAAGTATATGTGTCTGCTTCTGTTAGTGCGAATCTACTTTATTAAAGTAGATTGTCTGCTTCTGCCGTCTTCTCTAGTAATTGCTTAATATTCAAAAGCAATTTATAGTGGCATGTTATTGGGAATCTACTTTATAAAAGTAGATTGTCTGCTTCTGCCTTCTTTTGCCTTGTGGGGAACAATGACTAGATCTTTTCTTACTTTTTCTTGTCCTTATCCATTTTTTCTGATAATAGACGGGTAAGAGAATCACAGAAGTCACCAATAGTAGGGTCAGGATGTTTTGGGTCTTGGCTTTCACCGGCTAGGATACTGAACTCATTCTCATCGTGATCAGATTCTATTTTACTGCTTACTAATTTCATGAAAACAGCTAGCTCTGGTGATTGAATTAGAACGTCGTGCTCTCCATGCTTTTGTCAACCAGAAGATTTAAGGTACTTATCTTTTTTTATTGCTAAGAAACAGTAAGCTGAACAAAGCTTTAAGCTTTAAGGTACTTATCTTTTTTTCTTATTCACTCTCTGAACTCTCCTATCCATCATTTTCTTCTATTTCTGTATAATTCTCCCTATTTTTCTATTTCTCTCTCATATTCCACTTCTTGTAATGCATCATGCAAGTTCGCTCACTCTTGGGAATACTAGTAAGATAGTATGTTGGCCACATTTATAGGGGATTCATTACCAGTGATTTCCTTTTCTGGTGATTGTGGCATGTATGGTCATTCGAATTCGTAACTATTTGGCTGGACTTAATGTTTAATATAGTTTCAAGAGGCTTCAAATTAAGATCAATTATGTGTTATCAGCTAAAATAATATGAGAACTCATGGATATATACTTCATATCGAAGATTTATTGGTGAATCATTTTGAATGAGCCTATGTTGTCTTTTGGACTCAAGCATATCAGAGTCATTAGAAGTGTCCATGAGAAATGGTTCCAACTTGGTTTTAACTTTATCCACGGAACAATCTTAAGCACAGTTAACCTGTGATTTTGTCATGGTTAAAACCTAATAGCAAATAGTGATTATTAATTTAATTGAGAAAAGGTATAGTGTAACAACACTTTACTTACTCATGTTATGACTTTTCTCATATTGGCATGTACATGTTATGTCTTTTCCATGTCTGATGGTTATTTCTGTGCACTGCTATTGCTTCAAAAAATTTCCATCTCTCTCTCTCATGTTCCTTTTGTAATATTTTAAGATTTCATTTTCCTATATTATTATGCCATTATTGTTTAGATCATCTCCTTCTTCATTAATTAATCTTATGTGTTTCTTTGATGTACAGTTAGTGCCTCTGGTATTGAATATATTGCTTTCATGGAAAGGCATTTGCCTTTCTATGAAAGTTTTCTTATGAAGAAACTGGACTTTTAATGACAGAGATTCCCCGTCATCTAAAGGCTTTTTTGCGGCATCATATGATGACAGGGATTCTCCGTCATCTAAAGACTTTTCACGACATCCTATGATGACGGGGTTTCCCCATCATCTTAATGATATTTGTTAAAAATAGTAAAAATGACAGCCCGATAGATGACATCGGCTAGCCGTCATTATAAGGCTATAATGATAAGTTTTGACCATCATCTAACCCCATTTTTGTAGTAGTGATTTGTCTGTTAGTTTGCTTGATCCTTATATTCTAAAATCTCTAACCTTGAATATAAAGACTAGTGACTATGAAGTTCTTGAAGGAGTCCACCCTCTAGCTTTGATTTTTAAAATTTATTATGAAGTTATCAAAACCAATATGAATTTTCAAGCTATCAACAGAAGTCCTAAAACCAAACTCTTTTGATTCAATCCGATCAAAGTAATGTTAATATTAGAATCCCCAAAACTATTTGGTGGAGTGATATTACTCTACTGACAATCTGGCTTTTAGCCAATGAAAGCCAACCCACTCGTACCCAACGACCTCTTGAAGATATTGATTACATTCAGAAGTACATAGATGATACTGTTAAAATAAATTTCCATTATTTCAAATCCAATACTTAAATTAGGGAGCTTAGTTAGACTAGTACCTCTGAAAATTCTTTTTCTGGATCGACTATTAATAATGATAAGAATCTTAAGATCTAACAATTAGAACTAGAACTTAAAAATTTTAAAATGAAAAATTTAAGACTTAAAAGTATAGCCATTAATTCGCAGGTATGTCAACCTATCTTTGATAATAAGACTGAACAATCTGATGCTTTTGAATCTTCTACTGCCTCTGTTTTTCAAGGAGTCCTACATCCTGTTAATCCCCAAGTCTTAGTCCTTATTATAGGAATTTTAAGACATGAATACAAGCCTGATTGGGAAGGATTACCACAACATATGAATGACCCAACCAATCTTAATAGACGCAGTAAGTAAGGGGTAACCTATGATATAGATAAAAGAAAAATCATCATGGCTGAATGGAAAGTTTTTATACAAGAATTTAGGACTGATATATTTTCCTTGATTTTATTGAGGATATCCATGAGAAAAATATTAAAGTCATCTCTAAGACTAAATTGGTCAAAGAAGATTTTATTTGAGTAATTCTAGTCATCCCCCACCAAAACAAATATTATTAGTCATAAAATTATTTAGTTACTGTCTCTCCTTTTAATATTTCTAATGAGAGTGGCCCCAATAAAAAGGTTGTTGAACAACTTAAGTACACTAATCAAAACTTAATAACAATAGGAAAATAATTAGATAAGATTAAGAATAAGGTTGATGATCTCCATGTGCCTAAAACTGACATTTCCCTAACTTTAAGAGAAACTCCAACTCTTTTAATAAATCTTTCTGATAAAACTGCTTTAAAAATCATCTCATTCAATAAAAAGATTGATTAAATGTGTCAAGAGCTAAAAACAAGTCTGTTGAGTCATCTTCTTTTATTAAGGTAATAAACCAAGACCATGATTCTGATTCTAATAATCATAGGTCTGATTCTGCCTACGAATCTTTCATCATTAACAATTTAGAAGAAACATTAAAAAATCTAGAGATCAATAAACTTGAAAGAAAATGGCATAAAATGCCTACTCCTTTAGATATTCAAATTTCTGAGTCTTCTTTAGTCAATCAATTTTATGTCTTTGCTGAAAAACTGTATGAGTGGAATATTGATGGCCTTTCAGAACAAAAAGTCTGTAATTAGTTACAACACATGGTAATGGTGGCTAATAGCTACATCACCACCCATAATTTGTCACATACTGAGGTCGTAAAGCTTTTAGTCACAAGATTTACAAGAATGCTTCATTTCTGATAGGAAAAACATCTCATCCAAGAGTACAAGAATGCTATTTTAATGACAATAAAAATTGACGTCGAAGGAGCCCCAAATATTGGAGATGATCAGGAAACTATTCTTGATGCTCTTAATTCACTGTTTTACACAATATAATGAATGCGATTTTCAGCCAATTTAGTGTTTTTTCAATTGTTTACATTGATGTTCTTATACTTTCTAAATCAATTGATCAACACAGGAAACATCTCGAATTGTTTACCAAAATAATAAAACAAAATGGTTTAGTTATTTCTCCAAGTAAAATAAAATTATTTCAGGCTAAAATTAGATTTCTAGGATTTGAGGTCCATCATTCTATTATTGAGCCAATCGATCGTGTCATACAATTTGCAGAAAAAATTCAAGATGAAATCTCCGATAAAAACCAATTACAACGATTCTTAGGATCTCTTAATTACATCTCTGATTTCTATAATAATTTAACAATTGATTGTGACGCTTGTTCATACCGATTTAGTTAAAAAGATCAAGTCTCATGTTAAGCTCCTCATTCTCTTGGCATCCCTACTGTTAATTTCTTCAAAATTGTCCAAATGGATGCCTCTGAACTTAGATATGGGGATATCATGTTACAAAAAATTTCTCCAGAAGCTCCTGAACAAGTTGTCAGGTTTATCTCTGGTACTTGGTCTCAGTCACAGGTTAATTACAATACTATCAAAAAAAGAAATTTTAGCTGTTGTATTGTGTATTAAAAAATTTCAAGATAATTTATTAAATCAAAAGTTTCTTCTAAAAACTTATTATAAATCTGCAAAACATGTTTTGGAAAAAGTTGTTAAAATATTACTTCCAAACAAATTTTTGCTAGATGGCGATCTATTCTCAGTATTTTTAAAGATAAATACATTTTCTTCTTTTGTCTACCAGAAGAACGTCTAACACGCGGAAATAAAATCCTTTGATCTTTAATATCATCTGGGACTACCAATCATATTCATTGCCAACAGGATACACGTATGTTGCATATGTACATTCAAGCTCATTCTTCGTATAGCACTTGGACGTGTATGGATAAGGTGAAAGGTTCCTCCTTATAAGTGCAACACACGTATGAGAACAAGGTAATAGATCTAGTTGCCACAACATATTCAATTTCTCCATCAAGAACTCGAGATGTATACCCACAAAAATAAACAATTAATAATAACTAATGAATGGAAATAGTTAAACATTAAGACGAAACATAAGAGAACTCACATCAATGGTACGAGCCAACTCAAATTGAACACGTAAATCTTTCTTCGCTTCCTTAGTTAAACATGTAAGCATACAATTAGCAGCAGTCCTCCGATCATAAAATCATAACTGTAACTTTTGTCATATAAACTCTATAAGGAAGGCACAGGTAATGATCGAGCATCCTTTAGAATAGAATTTAACGTCTCAACTAAATTTGATGTCATCATGTTATAGCGACGTATAAAAAAATAAGTGCGAGCCCATTTCTCAAACCCAACTCCACTCAGGTAAGACCATATATATGGAACAATGGCCTCTAGACAATGCATGTGCAACTCAAAATCTACAATATTGTATTCCCTCACAAATTTATAAAATAAACTATCAAGATTGAACCTCTTATATGTTGTCTTCACATTATTGAGCAAATGTTGCATGCAATAACCATGATGAACATCCAAAAACTACTTTGCAACAACCTTTAGGATGCTATTATGATGATCAGAAATGATCACCAACTCTTCACGATATTCAATGGCACAACTCAACTTCTCTATAAACCAATCACATGCCAAATCATTCTCCGAATCAACAGTTGCAAATGCTAATGGAAAAATTTGGTCACTACCATCAATCATTGAAGCAATAAGAAATGTACCGTGATATTTATTCGTCAGAAAGGTTCCTTAAACTCCTATCACCGGTCTACAATGACAACTATCACTTAGCGAAGGTCCCAACACCATAAAAAACTACGTTAGCCTCCCATCACAATGTGTAACAATACCTAAAACATGTAAAAGTATTTACTAAAAAAATACTGTTATAATAAATGACTAATAATGGTAAATAGCTATATACAAATGGTAATAGTTAGTAACTGTACCAGAACTATTCTTCTGCAAGTAATGGAGCTCTTAATAGCAATAGAAAAGTAGTATGGCATAGGACTCCTCCGGAGAACCACGAATCATATTAAGAGTTCCATTCTTGGCCCTCCAAGCTTTATAATAACTGATATTAATGCATGCTTCACACGCATAAGATGAATTATGTCCTTAAGTTGTGTGCGATCACCAACTCTACACATATACTTATCTTTTATACACTCACTAATAATTGTTGAAGTGGCTTGTCGGTGATCACTCTGAACAATGTCAAGCAAACAAATGTGCTCCTTTACATACTTTCGAACGCACCAAATTTCACCACCTCTATAACGTGAAGCACGCACAAATCACTGACAACTCTTGACAACACAACATACTACATACATTCCATGGTTAGACTTGCTAGTCAAAAATTGAAAATTATGCTCCATAGCTATCAAATGGAAAGCCTTTTTCAAATCATATTTTGAGCTGAAAAATGAATTCTCCTATATATCAATCCAAAAGGTAACTTATTCGCGTCTAATTTATCCATCAATAAATGTTCAGACGGATTATCATGAACAAAAATTTGAGATGAGGACTCGACCTCTGATGATTAAAAAATACCACTACTAATAACACCATCAGATATCGTACAACCACTGCGTGATGTAACAAACGAATAATTTCTACCTCTCTCATTATTCATCAAATTAAGATATCAAACAACGTCATAATCCACATTTATCTCTACAAAATTAGAACTAGATCCTCCAGAGTCAATATTTACTAACAAACACATGCCATTAGTATCTACTCCTAAAGAACGTGACACTAAACCACATAAGATTTCGTATGGTGCATCATTACCCACCAACAATGACAATCTTATAGTAAATGTCATTTCTTGAATCATCCCACTTCCCATCATAAAAAATAGCAAAGGGAATATTCACCATCCGACCTAAAAAATATAATTACAATAAATAAGTAAATAACATACAAAATACAATATATAAATTTAGACTATACAATATAAGACTATGCAGTATAAATTTGCATAAATAAGTACATAAATATATAATATATGATATATAACAAATAATATCACATTGTATAAAATGTTATGAAATTATATACTAATTGAATATGAGTATGTACTACTTTCTAATATTCCAGACAAATGACCAGACATTATATAGTTATATACTATACGAAAATATATATAAACTACGTAAACAAAATCACGATTCAAGAATCCAAAAAAGGCAGACGCGATTCCAACTATCCAAAATAGAAATACAATGAAAAAAACCGGCCAAACGATTAACATTCAAAGATCAATTACATTGTTTAAACTAGAATAATAATCATTAAGAATATTAATTACAAAATCTATTAGAATACTATGATAAAAGTCAATTTCAAAACATAAGTAGAGGTTTCAAAATTAGTAAATAACGATCCAAAAAACAATACAAAATACCAGCAAACAACTCCAGAATTCTAATAAAGATTCAAGTAAACAATTCCATATACTAATAAAAATTCTAGAATAAGAAAGAAAGATTATAGAATCAATGACAGTAAATAAAAACAGTAGATGAAATAGAATACAAAAACATACCCGATTTCTTAGAAATATGTCAATATATTGATAGGAGATCGAATTAATGAATAATGAATGAATAATTCATGGAATAATTCGACAAAACTTTTATGTAATTTTGATGAAAATTTGCTGGAGACAAGGTAGAAGAAATGTATAGGCTAGAGAGGCAACTTCCTATATAAGACAATTAAAAAAGCATTAAAACCTAAAAAGTAAAAGTTAGTTTTACAAAGGGCATTGATGTAAAAGCTCCCCTAAAAGCATAACTAACTAACAACCTAAAATGAGGAATTGGTTATATGTGCAAACTATAAATTAATATGACATTATACAAAATTATAACTCAAAACGGCCTAATTGCCTAATTGTCCCAACTTTTAAAAGTCATCATGTATAGCCCCATTTTATAGATAATAATTAATCAAGTAAATTTCATCAAATTAAATAGTTTTCATATTTATCTGGTTAGTAGTTAACATTTTTATTATTTATAACATACATAAAAATGCTAAAATTGGAGAAACGTTTTATGACCATTTTGTCCATATGATTTTCTTGCTAATCCTTATTACCCTTATTAGTGACATTGTAGTGTGAATTTAATTGACTATTCATCTATATTTTATATATCTATCTAATTCTATGTTTTTCTTTTAAAATCTACCGCACTAAATTTATTAATTAAAATATACAAAGATATAAAATATTTATTTTGACAAATCAATCTAACTATTATTCTTCTCTTTAAAAAAAAAGATAAGAAAAATAATTGACATAGTAACCTACGCAAATTATTATTTTTTGAGTGAAATTTTAACATATTTAATTAATATAAATAATCAGAACCTATCATCATCAATATTTCTCTTATTTATAATTTAATTCAAAATTTCATCACAAGAGTGCACATAATTAAACTATACTAACTTCTTATAAAACTAAAAAAAATTACATTTGTTCTATCTACATTTATATTCTTTCATAATTTTAATTTTGATTAAGATAAAACTTCATGATAGTTGGTGCTCGAATAATTAGCTAAATCATGAATCCTAACAATTTAGTAAGAAAATGTCAGGTAGTGACTTATGATAGAAGTTCAAATAACACTGAAATGTAATGTTGTGAAATCATCACTTTTTCGAGTTTATATTATTTCATTTATAGATTTATATACATATGATTTATTAGAGTATAAAAATTCATCAAATAGTTTTTGTATAAGTCTTCATTGTTGGTTACTAAACGTTAGTTGTATTTATCATTTAAATGTATTTAATATGATATCATGCATATTTAATAATTTTAAGCTCAAATATGTTCTTCAAATATTATTCCACACGTCCAATGCACGTGATTACGACTAGTTATATTTAAATGTCTCATCCTCTCTCTCTCTCTCTCTCACTCACACACACACACACACTTTTTATATCGATTAGAAAACCCTTCCTTATCTCTCTCCAGATATCTCTCTATATATCTCCATCTTTCACTCCAAATCTCTCTCGCTCTCCATCAATCTATCAAATTCATAGAGAGATCTATTAGTTGGTTATATTTAGCATAATATTAATCGAGATTCTCTCTTTCTCTGTCCTCCTTCCCCCTCACTCTCACTCTCAAAATTAATAGGTAACGTAATATATTAATAGATATTATCTCTCTCTCTTTCTCTATATCTCAAAATTTGTTCCATTCACTATTGAGATAGAGATTGATTCTGAGGGGAGAGAGAGATAGAGATGTCATATATATGCAAATAATTTAAATTTCATATATACATACATACATACATGTATGTATGTATATGCGTTACACCCCAACACACATTATATACACCCATAAAAGTGTGTGTTATATATTGTACATAACATAAATATTTGTATTGTTATATATGCCATATATATTTATGTATTGTATATATATGCATATACACCCATCATATATAATATAAACAACATATATATTTGTAGATTATTCAATTATATTGTTTATAAATGAAATATATCTAACATATATATTCTTTACAAATAATCTCAAGTGAGAGAGATTTTAGGAGAGACAAATTGGTGGGTTCATGCCTCATGGGGTTTCCAAATTTTCTTTAAAAATAATCATTAAGTATTTATGTAGAATAGTGTAATTGGAATAGAAGCATGATTTTCTACTTCTAATGGGTGGGCCTATAAAATATGACTATAGTTAATGATTATGTACCTTGTAGTTTATTTTTGTACCAATTATCTATAATGTAGCTTGTTCTGTAAAAGTCCCTTTCCTTTTTGTGTTAGATAGAAAATAAGCTTTTTTGGTCAATAAAATAATAAAAAGTCAAGGGCCAGTCCAAATACAGAGCATAAAGTTGAAATGCCCTATTTTGAAAGTTGAGTCAAAATACTAATCATACCAAATACTCGGAACTACAAGAATGACCCTAAAATTAAGTTTATGAGTAAAAATGACTCACCATTTTAATAGAATGCAAAAGTGACCCAATTCTTTTAAATAATTTATTTAAAACACATTATATCTAAAAAAAAATC
Source organism: Datisca glomerata (assembly GCA_003255025.1). NCBI lineage: Eukaryota > Viridiplantae > Streptophyta > Magnoliopsida > Cucurbitales > Datiscaceae > Datisca > Datisca glomerata. The sequence continues at coordinate 1,313,726 of QANY01010417.1, read as the reverse complement.
ATATTTTCATTTTCTTTGTGCGCCAACTACTCTCTCTCTCTCAAGATCTCCATCTTTATTTTTTCTAAAAAAACAAAAATATAATGAGAAATCCCCACGCACCTTGCTCGTTCAGTTACATATATCTCATCAATAGGTAAATATATGGTTTACTCATCGTTAATAAATGATGTACTTACTGCCTGATATGCTATATCACTTTAATTAAGAAATCCTTCTTGCGTGTGACAATAATCTTAGTTTACCTAGAGGGATGATCGATTGTAATGACTCATTAATGTGACATTTTTAACTCATTAATGTGACATTTTTAACCGTAGTGAATATGACAACTTGAATATAAATGCTCATATTAAACCAGAAATTACAGACTTAAAACACCAATACAGGATATTACAGGCTCTAAAATAGAAAATTAAAATACTGAAAAGAAATCAGTATAGCCTTTCAAAGCAATGACTTAAAAATGAATTTCACGCTCCACAGCTTATTTGGAGACTACAATGAATGTCACTACACGATACAACTACCGTGTTTGAAGAAATAACAATGAATGCTTCAATCGCTATAGAACTTGAAACTATATTCTTTCTCTAAAAGTTGCAAACTCTCTAAAACAATAGGAAAAAAATAACTTAGTGAACCTTCTCTTCACAGTTTATACTCGATATATATTAAAGGGTGGCAATTTTCTGTATAAGTCGGAGAGAGAGAGGCATCGCCTCAAATGGAGATAAGTGAGAGAGAAAGCTCCTAGTTCGAGTTTGAGAGAGTGGGATTGAATAAGATGGATATAATTTTAAGAAGAGGGTAAAAAAGTTAAAGTGAAATAATTGTAATGGTATTGGGCTGTGTTCAGTCATTTTTATAGTATATGGCCTACCCATGTTATTTTTATTTTTAGAACTAATACCATTTAGTACATTTCTCATTTTCAAAGTCATTGCACCATTTTAAAAATAATAATTGATATAGTAAATTTCGTTAAATTAAATAGTTTTCCACATTTATTTAGTTAATAGTTTACCTTATTATTATTATTTTTAAATGTCTCATCCTCCTCATTCTCTCTCTCCTTATATCAATTAGAATATCCTTCCATATCTCTCTCTAATCACCATCACTCTCTCCAAATCTCTCCTTCTCTCTCCATCTATCTATGTATTTATGTATCTATGTATCTATCTTATCTATATATCTACCTATTTAAATTTAGAGGAATTTTTAAATTCATAGAGAAATCAAATAGTTGGTTATATTTAGCATAATATTAATAGAAATACTCTCTCTCTCCCCCCCTTCCCTCATCACTCTCTAAATTAATAGGTAATATAATATATTAATTGAGATTCTCTCTCTGTGTCTCTCGAAATTTATTCCATTCATTATCGAGATAGAGAGAGATGTCATATATACGCTATATACTTTAGATACCATATATTTTAGATTTTATACATACATACATACATACGTACATACATACATACATATATATGTATGTGTATGCGTTACACCCTAACACACGTTATATACACCCATAAAAGTATGTGTATATATTATATATAACATAAATATGTATATTGTTATATATGCCATGTATGTTTATGTATATGCAAGATACTTTATATACATCCATTATAGTAGAGGTTATATTAGGTTTAAATTAGTACAGAGATTTGTTTTTTCTCTGGAAGCGGGAGACAACTGCATTATTGCTCTGCATGATTGTTGTTTCGGTTGCTACTTTTGAAAAGTTGTTTGGCGGCTTCTGTGAATGGGCATTGCTGAACTGGAAAATCAGACTTTGGCTTTTCCTTTTCTGTCCTTGTCAATCTGTTCTGAAATTATTGTTGTTAATGAATCCCAGAAGTCTGTGATTGTCGGTTCTGCCAATAAAATGTATTAATGATTTTGATACAGTAATATTTTTGTTTAGAAGGGAATACGTAGAATGCCATTCTCTGAATTCTGTTTGAATTTGTTCAGGTAAAGTCTCAAGGGTAATACCAAATTTATCCCACCATTACAGGAACCAAATTGCAAGTCCAATATTGAGAACATGAGGACAAATACGGATAAACCACGTATGATTATGAATCAAATTTTGATAATAAAATGTATTGGTAAAGGATTCTATATAATCCCAATAACTGTATTTAACAGTTTTTTGTGAATCTCCAAATTTCTGGTAGTATGGGGATGAGGACCCTATTGATTGACGAGATAAAATTTCATATTACAACCTTATTGAATTAATAGGGCTGGTAATTCTGTTTAAATCATGGAATGTATGTCAGAATTTCATGCAACTAGATGAACTACTACGACTTCATAGATATACCTATACTGTTCAAATCAGGTTGGATACTGTTGTGTGGAGAGATATTTGTTTTTATCTCCCATGGATATTTCATCCATGTTTCATCATTAGATTCAATGATGAGGATTTTTTCCTCATATATACTGTTTGGTGTATACATTTCAGGTGTCAAGAGGACTTCTTTCGTACTATTTCGAGTATGAACCTCTTGCAGAATAGGAAATTCAGCTGGCCAAAATATGCTATCATTCAGTTGTTGCAGATTTATTCTGCCTCTACCACGGCCACGAGAGCTACGACCATGTCCTCACTTACTCATTCTGTTTTCCCTGCAAATATTCACAGGCTAAGAAGTCAAGGAGAAAGTTCTGTTCACCTTTAATATATTCAATATCAAAGTCAAATACGAATAATATACTTTGCCATGATGCAAATATCTGTTTTGATGCAAGATTTTATACATCTTTTTTAAAAATTTGTTTTTCCGCAGAGCAGTCAACATGGATAAGAAAAAGTTGATTTAATAAGTCATCTTGAAATTTTATGTTTAATAGTAGGATATTGTTTTGCAGGTCCTTCCAAGTTTCAGATGTGAATCTTAATAATTCTTCTTTCTGGTTATGGGGATTAAACTGTTTCAAAATACATCCATAGCCTAGATTGGAAGCATCTGTCTCTACAATTTTATGCTAATTAGTATTAGACAGAGATGAGCAATGTAACTGTTTAATTTTTGCTTTAATGTTTTGAACGACTAGTGTATGTGCTGAAGTCCAAGGAGCAAGAGTTTTCTGAAGTCTATTATTCAGAAGAGAAGTATCCTGTGCTAATTGCGGATAAAAGTCAGGGATATAATTAAGGCTCCCTAGAAATCTTTGTAAATTGAGTCTTATCTTTTATTTCATCTGAAATTTTAGATGTAAAGTCAATACTATGGTTAATTGGGATAATCGTGCCATTAGAAATATTTTGGCCTAGAAATATTACTGTTGTTTGAAATATTTTCATCTTACTAGCAGACAATACTAAGCCATTTCCGTTAATAACATTCTTGAAAATATTCAGATGTTTAATATACTGATTTATATATGATGAGACAATTAAGACATCATTAATATAACAGATAATAAATGAAGTATAAGTATTAAAGATATCATTCATGATAAGTTGAAATTTAGAAGGACCATTTTTCACACCAAATGATAACACATTCCATTCATAATGGCCGAAGGGAACGGTAAATGCAGTTTTATACCTGTCTTGTTCAGCTATTTGTATTTTCCAAAAGCCTGATTTCATATCAAACTTTGAAGAGATCACAGAATCATAAAATCTGTCAAGTAGATCTTTTTTATTGGGTATAGGATATTTAATCCATTGTAAAGCATCATTAAATGGTTTGTAATTGATCACTAACCTAGGTGTTCCTCTTTAAATTTCAGCATTTTTATTGACATAGAAACCAGTACAACTCCAAGGAGATTTACTGGGTCTAATCAAGTTTTTCTGTAAAAGAGATTCAATTTCTCTTTTGCAGAATCTAAATATTCCTTTTTAATTTGACTAGGTCTAGACTTAGTAGGAATATTTTCCTCGTTAAAATCTGGATGATATGGTAAAGTGATAATATGTTTCTTCTTATCCCAAAAAGCATTAGGGATATCACTACAGATTTTCTGATTTGAATTCTTGTATAATTATTTTTTTTTGTTATGTATGGATGGTTTTTGTATACGTTGATCAAAGTTAGAAAATATATTTCTTTTTGTAGCAAATTTAACTGGTTTGTTTTATTATCAATAAGATGTCTGATAAGATCAACTTCTTTTGTATAAGGTTTTGTAATGAATTCAAAGGTAATCTCAGAATTATTAATAACGGTATGGATATCTGAGGTATCAATTCTAATGATAGGAATAATAGAATTAGAAAGGATTGCCTAAGATGATACTTTGGGTCATGTTCTTGATTAACACAAATGAGGAAGATACGCAAACACCCTGTTTGCAGATAAGCGCTTCTGATATTTTATAATGAATTTGCATAGAATTACCACTTGCACTTATCAGAGATTAAGTGGTTTCTGGAAGTATTTGATAGGGATTAGTCCGTAATGAATACAGTTCATATCTACACCACTATCAACTAAGACAAGAGCGTCAGTAATGATGAAGTCTAGTTTGATTACTAAGATAATCTTTGTATACCATCTCTGGAAGGTAACTTGGTTAAGGAGGAATAAATATGGATTATTTTCCTTTGTCTGATCTGGTGAGATCTGATGAAGTTGATCTGGTAAAGTCAAAGGTTGACTTGGCTAGTCTAAAAAAGTCAAAGTTTGACTTGGTGAAGGTTGATCTAGGAAAGTCTCACTTTGACTTGGTTGATCTGGTGAAGTCTGATATGGTGAAGAAACTGTAGCAAAGGCTGAATGGGTTTTCCCTTTAAGCGTAGACTGTTTAAGAAGTTTGAGACCCTGGGAAAGGATTTGATTAACAGATTTGAGCTGTTGGATTTCAGACTTAATTATATTTATTTTCATTTTCTGATAAGAAATTGTAACAGGTTTGTTAGGTACAATGTTCTGTTGAATATAGTTTAAGAGTTCTTTCATACTGTCATTTTCTACAAGTCTGATCTCATGAGTGGTATATTCCTTATAGCAAGTTTCTAAGAATTTTAACTTCATTTCTAGATCACTGATTTGGTCAGCTGTGGTGAGAAGGGATCGTTGTGTATCGGTTAAGAAACAAAGACTTGGTCCATTTAGATCCAAACCATTCATCTCAACTATTTCCTTCTAATAGTTGGTTTCAGTCATCATGTTGCATGTCTTAGAGCTGCAACAAGGCTGGTGTGGCTGGTAAGATGTGTCAGAAGAGTCAGATTTAGATGCATACAATTGTGCAACGTCATCATCTGTAGTCCCTTCATTGGAACTATCGTCAGAGAGGCTGTTCAGAATTTTGTGTTGAGTCTCCTCATCAAGGGATAATTCATGAAGTCTCTTCTTAAATTTAGTTCAATATTTATTAGCAAAATGTCCTGGTAATCCACATTTATAACAGGTGGCTTTAATTTTGCTGATGTGAGATTTATTTTGGTGTGACAGATCTCGATGTCTAGATTTCTTCTTAGAAAAGTATTTTTTGTATGATCTATAGGGCTTAGAAGTAGAAGTCCTATGAGGTTTGGATGCAGAAGGATACTGAATCTTAGTAATGTAGGCAAACTGATTACAGAATTCTCTTAATTCTTTTCTGTTATCAAGATTTTGACTTTTTATCATATGTTGTAATTTCATATCATTGCAGAGTCATAGTCCTTCTTCTATGAATAGGGCAATGAGATGTTCATAAGTATATTGATCATAAGGAATATCGATTTGATCATGTTTGTAACAGAGTTTTCTTCTAACTCTTTCAGTAAACAGACTAGGGAGGCCATTAATGAATTTGGCCTTCCAATGTTCACTGTTGGCATCACCTCTCTGCATGACTTTCATGAGAAAAACATCTTTATACCATCTGAAGTGGGTTAGAGAGGGGCATTTCAGATTTTAGAGCAGTTCTCGATGTCTGTCAGTATTTACAATCCGGGGCCAAGAAAGTGATGGATTATAGATTGGGCCAGAGTGTAACAGGCATCTTTTGTTCTGGTTTGGGTTCTAGTGAGAGGGTCAAGATTGATCTTAAAGGAATTTAAGATTTATTGGCGTTGACCTTCAGTGAGACAATTGTCCCACCAAGCCTTAAGTGTTCCTGTGAATCCATTGATAAAGAACCTGCAGATATGGTGATTTGTTTTGTCATTGTGCTTATAAACAGAAGAATACATGATCATTTGACGGATGGTTTCAAAGACTTGATATTCAGTTTTACCATCTATGTTCCATTCATAGATGGTTTTGCCATGATAAGATTTCTGAGAATGAAGTCAGTCTTCTTCATATAAGAGATCCTGAGGGATAGGTCTATGATAATAATACCTACTTGGTCATGTTAATGCCATAAGAGTAGTAAGCCTTTTAGAGTAAGAAGAAGAGAGTTTATTGATGGTATCATCAAAATTCTTCTGAATATCCAAGTTTTTTCTGGATTGGGTGAATCATCCTGATTCATCATGTTCAATTGTCCTAAAGAAGTTTCAGGTGTGGAGATCTTAAGATTTTTTATTTTTCCTACAAGGGTCTCCATAAAATCTTCCTCCTTCTTACTAGATTTTAATTTAAAATTTTGAACGTCGAGAGGAGGCTTGAGAGTGACAAGTTCAATATTAAGTTTAGGTTTATCAACTGGTTTAGTAACTTGTGTTTTTTGGATTTGAGAAACGTGATATTCTATCCTAGTTAATTGTGTTCCTACAGTTTGAAGGAAGAAATTTATGTATTATTCTGTTTAGTTAAGGGTAGAATGTCTTTTACCTTAACAGGGTCCGGATGATTAACCTTTTCTGAGAGCTCAGTATAAGGGTTAATGACTAACGGTTTTTTATTTCCATTTCCAAAAAGGTAATGTTTATCTTCACTTCCAGAAACCTTTGACTAAGACTCCTTCTAGTCTGAGTACCCGAAGTATTCCCCCTTTTAAGGTTGATATACCAGAATCTTCGAGATCATATATAGATGCACCTATAGGATCAGATGTATCTAAAAATTACTTTCTTCCAGAAGATCACATAAGACAGATTTATATATCTGACAACCAGATCCTTCATGCTGTTTATGAAGCCCATCCTAACAAAAGTCCAATGAGCCCAACCGCCAGTGACATGCAATTTAATATTTAATGGATTTTACACCAAATAGTGTCTTAAGACAAAGTCTTCATCAAGATTTTATTCAACTGAAGTATCATGATTTTAGGAATTGATATTTTTCCAACCATAATCCTCAACAGCTTTTAGATCTCAAAAACCTGTATTATTTCTAGTTAGAATAAGATCAACGCCTTCTGTCTTTTCCTGAATGGTATTACCAGCTTACTTTAAGAGTCAAAATACTTAATGACCAACAGTTACAAGTTCTGTCTAACATATAGAAAAAATGGATTACTACTAGTGGTAGGACCTATCAATCCACTCATCCACCACCTTTATCTTAAGAGCTTGCTCTAAGAAATGGAAATAAAAAACCGTTAGTCATTAACCCTTATACTGAGCTCCCAGAAAATGTTAATCGACCCTGTTAAGGTAAAAGACATTCTACCCTTAACTAAACATAATAATTACACAAATCTCTTCCTTCAAATTGTAGGAACAAAGTTAACTAGGATAGAAGATCATGTTTCTCAAATCTAGGAAACACAGGTTACTAAACCAGTTGATAAATCAAAACTTAATATTGAACCCATCACTCTCAAGCCTCCTCTCGACGTTCAAATTTTTTAATTAAAATGTAGTAAGAAGGAGGAAGATTTTATGGAGACCCTTATGAGATAAATAAAAAATCTTAAGATCTCTACACCTGAAACTTCTTCAGGACAACTGAACATGATGAATAAGAATGATTCACCCATTCTAGAAGAATCCAAAGAATATTCTTATCTCAAATCTTGGATATTCAGAAGAATTTTGATGATACCATCAATAAACTCTCTTCTTCTTACTCTAAAAGGCCTACTACTCGTATGGCATTAACAGGACTAAGTAGGTATTATTATCCTAGACCTACCCCTCAGAATCTCTTATACGAAGAAGACTTCCTTCATTCTCAGAAATCTTATCAAGTCTTCGAGACCATCCATCAAATGATCATGTATTCTTCCGTTTGTAAGCAGAGTGACAACACAGATTACCAAATTTGCAGGTTCCTGGACAATGCATTCACAGGAACACTTAAGGGTTTGTGGGATAATTGTCTCACTGAAAGTCAACGCCAAGAAAACTAAAATTCCTTTAAAATCAACCTTGACCCTCTCACTGGAAACTAGATTAGAACTTAAGTTAAATGTGTTTTGAAATTTCAAGATGACTTATTAAATCAACATTTTCTTATTCGTGTTGACTGTTCTGCGATAAAATAAATTTTTAAAAAAGATGTACAAAATTTTACATCACAACAGATATTTGCATCATGGCAGTGTATATTATTCATATTTGACTTTGATACTGAATATATTAAAGGTGAACATAACTCTCTCCCTGTCTTCTTAACCCTTGAATATTTGTAGGGAAAACAGAATGAGTAACTGAGGACGTGGCCGTACCTCTCGTGGCCGCGGTAGAGGCAGAATAAATCTGCAACAACCGAATGATGGCATATTTTGGCCAGCTGAATTTCCTAGCGTGCGAGAGGCTCATACTCAAAAGAGTACGAAAGAAGTCATCTTGATACCTGAACAGTATACACCAAACAATATATATAAGGAAGAAATCCTCATCATTGAATCCAATGACGAAAAATGGATGAAAGATCCATGGGAGATAAAAAATAGATATCTCTTCACACAACAGTATCCAACCCAATTTGAAAGGTATATCTATGAAGTCATAGTAGTTCAATCTGGTTGCATGGAAATCTTACATACGTTCAATGACTCAAACAGAAATACCAGCCCTATTACATTTAGTAAGGCTGTAATATGAAATTTTATCCCCATACTACTAGAACTTTGGAGATTCACCAAAAAACTATTAAATACAGTTATTGAGATTATATAGAATCTTTTACCAATGCATTTTCTTATCAAAATCCGATTCATATCCATTCGTGGTTTATCCATATTTGTCCTGATGTTCTCAATACTGGACTTCCAAATTGGTTCCTCCAATGGTGGGATAAATCTGGTATTACCCTTCTAAACAAAAAACATTATCGTATCAGAATCATCATTGCCCTAGTCATAGAAAAAGGACTAGGACTCTGTAATGATATGAAATTATAACATATGATGAAAAGTCAAAATGTTGATAACATAAAAGAATTAGGAGAATTCTGTAATCAGTTTGCCTACGATTTTAAGATTCAGCATCCTTCTGCATCCAAACCTGATAGGGCTTCTACTTCTAAGCCCTATAAATCACACAAAAAGTACCTTTCTAAAAAAGAAATCTAGACATAGAGAGTGTAGACATCAAGATCTGCCACACTAAAAGAAATCTCATATCAGCAAAACAAAAGCCACATGTTATAAGTGTAGATTACAAAGACATTTTGATAATAAATGCCGATCTAAATTTAAGAAGAGACTTCATGAATTATCTCTTGATGAGGAGACTCAACAGAAAATCCTAAACTGCCACTCTGACGACAGTTCTAATGAAGGAGTACAGATTATGACGTTGCACAACTGTATGCATGTGAATCTGACTCTTCCAACACATCTGACCAGCCACACCAGCCTTGTTGCAGCTCTAAGACATGCAACATGATAACTGAAACCAACTATTAGAAGGCAGTAGTTGAGATGAATGGTTTGGATCTGAATGGACCAAGTGTTAGTTTGTTAACCGATGCCCAGTGATCCCTTCTCGCCTCAGCTGACCAAATCACTGATCTAGAAATGAAGTTAAAATTCTTAGAAACTTGCTATAAGGAATATACCACTCCTGAGATCAGACCTGTAGAAAACTACAGTATGAAAGAACTTCTAAACCATATTCAACAGAACGGTATACCTAACAAACCTTTACCATTTCTAATCTGAAAATGGAAATAAATATAATTAAGACTGAAATCCAGCAGCTCAAATCCATTCCCAGGATCTCAGTCTTCTTAAACAGTCTACGCTCAAAGGGAAAAACCCTTCAGCCTTTGGTACAGTTTCTTCACCAGATCAGACTTCACCAGATCAGCCAAGTCAAACTGAGACTTCCCCAGATCAGCCTTCACCGAGTCAAACTTTGACTTCCCCAGATCAACTAAGTTAACCTTTGATTTTTCCAGATCAGCTTCGTCAGATCTCACCAGATCAGACAAAGAAAAATAATCCGTATCTATTCCTCCTTAACCAAGTTACCTTCCAGAAATTGTATACGAAGATTACCTTAGTAATCAAACCAAACTTCATCATTACTGATGCCATTGTCTTAGTTGATAGTGTTGCAGATATAAACTGTATTCATGATGGACTAATCCCTATCAAATACTTCCAGAAAATCACTCAATCTCTGACAAGTGCAAGTGATACTTCTATGTGAATTCAGTATAAAATACCAGAAGCGCTTATCTGCAAACAAGGTGTTTGCGTATGCCCCTCATTTGTGTTAATCAAGAACATGACCCAAAGTATCATCTTAGGCAATCTTTTCCTTAATTCTATTATGCCTATCACCAGAATTGATACTTCAGGTATCCATACCGTTATTAATAATTCTGAGATTATCTTTGAATTCATAACAAAACCTTATACAAAAGAAGTTGATCTCATCAGACATCTGATTGATAATAAAACAAACCAGTTAAATTTGCTATATAAAGAAATATACTTTTTGACTATTGATCAACGTATACAACAACCGTCCATACAGAACAAAATAAAAACAATTCCATAAGAATTCAAATTAGAAATCTGTAGTGATATCTCTAATGCTTTTTGGGATAAGAAGAAACATATTATCACTTTACCATATCATCCAGATTTTAATGAGAAAAATATTCCTACTAAGTCTAGACCTAGTCAAATGAAAAAAGAATATTTAGAACTCTGCAAAACAGAAATTGAATATCTTTTACAGAAAAAATTAATTAGACCCAATAAATCTCCTTGGAGTTGTACTGGTTTCTAAGTCAATAAAAATGTTGAAATTAAAAGAGAATCACCTAGGTTAGTGATCAATTACAAACTGCTTAATGATGCTTTGCAATGGATTAGATATCCTATACCCAATAAAAAAGATCTGCTTGACAGACTTAATGATTCTGTGATCTTTTCGAAGTTTGATATGAAATCAGGCTTTTGGCAAATACAAATAGCTGAACAAGACAGGTATAAAACTGCCTTTAACGTTCCCTTTGGCCATTATGAATGGAATATGTTACCATTTGGTGTGAAAAATGGTCTTTCTTAATTTCAACATATCATGAATGATATCTTTAATACTTATACTGCATTTATTATCTGTTACATTGATGATGTCTAAATCTTCTCATCATCTATAGATCAGCATATTAAACATCTGAATATTTTCAAGAAGTCTATTAACAGAAATGGCTTAGTATTGTCTGCTAGTAAGATGAAAATATTTTAAAGAACAGTAAGATTTCTAGGCCATAATTTTTCGAATGGCATGATTATCCCAATTAACCGTAGTATTGACTTTGCATCTAAATTATCAGATGAAATAAAAGATAAGACTCAATTACAAAGATTTTTAGGGAGTCTTAATTATATCCGTGACTTTTATCCACAATTAGCACATGATACATATTTTCTTAATAATAGACTTCTAGAAAACTCCTGCTCCTTCAACTTCAGCACATATATTAGCTGTTAAAAACATTAAAGCAAAAATTAAACATTTACATTGCTTATCTCTGTCTAATTCTAACTGGCATAAAATTGTAGAGACAGATGCTTCCAATCTAGTCTATGGAGGTTTTTTAAAACAACTTAATTCCCATAACCAGAAAGAAGAATTATTAAGATTCACATCTGGAACTTGGAAAGGACCTGCAAAAACTATCCTACTATTAAACACGAATTAGTTAAATGTGTTTTGAAAATTTCAAGATGACTTATTAAATCAACATTTTCTTATCCGTGTTGACTACTCTGCAGCAAAACAAATTTTCAAAAAAGATGTATAAAATCTTGCATCAAAACAAATATTTGTATCATGGCAGAGTATATTATTCGTATTTGACTTTGATATTGAATATATTAAAAGTGAACAGAACTCTCTCCGTGACTTCTTAATCCATGAATATTTGCAGGAAAAATAAAATGAGTAACTGAGGACGTGGTCGTAGCTCTCGTAGCTGCAGCAGAGGCAGAATAAATATGCAACAACCGAATGATGGCATATTTTGGCCAGCTGAATTTCTTAGTGTGCAAGAGGCTCATACTCGAAAGAGTACGAAAGAAGTCATCTTGACACCTTAACAATATACACCAAACAATATATATGAGGAAGAATTGGTAATTAAAACTATGGATTTTGTTAAAAACCAATTCCTACATGTCTTTGGATCTGAGACACCTCCATGGGCACATCCGATTCTCCACAGAGTCAGCAGACTCAAGCTGACCTAACTATTGACTTAGTTGAAGATAATACATTCAGCATCTTGACTGGTGAAAGGAAAGACCCTGCCGATGATCTACCAGAAGAACTGCTAGAACCGAAAATCACAGACTTTTGGGATTCATTAATAACAATAATTTCATATTGACAAGGAGAGAAAAGGCAAAGTCAAAGTCTGATCTTCCAGTTCAGCAACGCCCACTCACAGAAGCCGCCAAACAACTTTTCAAAAGTAGCAACAGAAACAGCAATCATGTAAAGCAATAATGCAGCTGTCTCCCGCTTCTAGTGAAAGGACAAATCCACTTTTCTCAGTAACTCGACTCACAAAAGATAATGATTGACAATTGCAGTTTAGCCACACCACCTTATCTTACATTATACTATAATTACTTTCAGGTAATCTAGTTAATTTTGATGTACCATAGTTGCTTTTGTTAGCTATAAAAGGGCACATCACCCTTGTTGAGGAACAAGTTGGTTTTCCCCCACTTAGTTTATATTAGGCGCTCATGTGTTGAGCAATAAAATGCTTTCCTTTTCCCTTACACTCTCTTTCTAAACTCTCTCTCCTCTCTTATTGAACATTGCACATACCACACTCATAAACAAGTCTCGAAGCAATACAACGTTGCAACTCTTAGGAGCTCTATAATGCTCCCCAACTGTAAGTTTTCTTTTTAATTTACACAGTAGTTGTTCATGAGATCATGTATGTATTAATTTAAACCTAATATAACCTCTACTATAATCTCTAGTATTCATGATCTTTATGCTAACTCAAAGGCACTCAATGTGTAACTGTTAAGGCTGAGGAAGCAAGCACTGTAGACTACAGTAAATTCAGAAAACAATCAATGAATAATTAGTGGGATGTCACCTAAGTCACGTATTGGTAAGGTCCGTTGAGCAGAGATTGCGTTAGGACCGTTGACCAATGTAAAACGTTGATAGACGTGTTAATTGTGAGTTCTTTTGTTATCTAAATTGACTGGATCTGCAGTGGTTAACCCGCTCATTTGATGGGTGCGTATTGGTTAGCCGTAAGTTGCTATATATATATATATATATTTGTAAATTATTCATTTATATTGTTATAAATGTAACATATGTAACATATATATTATTTACAAATATTCTCAAGTGAGAGAGATATTTTTAGAGAGAGAGATGGGTGGGTTCATGCCTTATGTGGTTTCTAAATTTTCTTTAAAAATAATCATTAAGTATTATGTAGAAGGATATATTTGTAATATAAGCATGATTATTCTTCTTCTGATGGGTGGACCTATAAAATCTGACTATAGTTAATGTTTATGTGACTTGTAGCCTATATTTGTATCAATTATCTATAACGTAGCTTATACTGTGAAAATCCTTTTCCTTTTTGGGTTAGATAGAAAATAAGCTTTTTTGATTTAAAAAGTAATAAAAGTAAAGGGGCAATCCAAATACAGAGCATAAAGTTGCAATGCCATATTTTGAAAGTTGACTCAAAATACTAAATAGATTAAATATTGAAAGAACTGCAAGAATGACCTTAAAATAAAGTTTATGTGTAAAAATAGTTCACCATTTTAATATTATGCAAAAATGACCCACCTCTTGAATAATTTTAATCAAAACACATTACACCAAAAAATAAATCTTATTTTCATTTTCTTTGTGCACCGCCTACTATATATCTCTCTCAAGAACTGTCTGTCTGTCTCTCTCAAGATCTCCATCTTTGTTTATTTTTTTGTGAGAAAAAAAATGGAAGGAGAAATTCTCACGCCCCTTGCTTGTTCAATTGCATCTATCTCATCAATAGGTAAATATATAATTTACTCATTGTTAAAAAGTTATTTAGTTACTGCCTGATATGCTACATTCTAATGTATCATATTTTTCATCATTCTTCTATCTTTGTTGGACGTTAACTAAAAGGTAGACATTATCTTTATTTTTATAATCAATCATCTTTGTAGATGAGCATGAAAAATAAATTAGAACGATCCCCTTCTAAGTAAACAATTTAATAACAATAAGTAAGTGATATATTTACTTACTTCAGATCACGAAAATAACTTGTTAACTAAACCAAGAACATAAATAATATTCAATGATTTCTGTAGATTTATTATAGGATAATTTTTTTAAATGTAGTTAAACAAGTTTGAGTAGAATCTGGAGAAATATAATAAACAAACATGAAAAAAATAAAAACAATAGGAAGTTACTCTCAATGATTATAAAATAAGTAAAATGGTAAAATAATAAGTCCATAATTAAAATAAAACTTCCTACACTAAAAATGTATCATTTTTTATATATGCATATGAAGGGTAAATCATATTTAAATATTTCGCTAATATTCCCTTAATTAATAAATAATAAATCCATGGCCCATTCGGAATGTGGCCTTAGGCTCAAATCTAAGTTACCTAGCTTGGGCCGGCCTGATTCTCGATGTTAATGGGTATTTACATTGAATATATCTTTTTAAATGATGTAAATATATATTAAATTAATATGAATACAATGTAAATGTGTATTATCATGGCATGTTCTCGGTGTTAATATCTATTAACATATATTTTGAACGGTTTTACAAGTTAACCATATGAAATAAAAAGAAAAGTAGAATAATAATAGGATTGTTAAATAAATATAGGACGCCAGCTACCTTAATTAGAGAAAGGATATTTGATTTTTTTTAACTCTAAACAACTATCTTAAATATGTCAATAAAAGCGTGAATTAAAATAAAACAACTAAAAATAAAGAATTAGTTGAGCCCCAAATGTGCTAAAGTTAATTAGTGGGATAAGGGTAAATCATATTTATTCTTCGGAGATGATAATCTACTGTTTTCCCAAGCTAATGCTGCTGAAGCTACAAAATTTCCAGTTGGTTAACTATTTTTGGGAGAGCTTCTGGACAGGTTTTGAATCTAAATAAATCAGATCTATCATTTAGTCCAAATACTAAAGAGTATTCTAGTATGAACATCTCATCCCTTACAAGAATTCTGGTCGTCAATTGTCACGAAAAATACTTGGGCCTTCCTTTCACGAAAGGTAGAGGAAAGAAACAACTCCTTAATGGCATCATGGACAGAGTTTGGAGTAAACTACAGACTTCGATAAAGAAATTATTCTCAAAATTTGGTAAATAAATTTTGATGAAAGCATTGATTCAATTAACTCCAGCCTATGTGACGAGTATTTTGCGCATTTCAACTTCTTTACTTTAGGAGATTAATCGTATGGGTGATGACTTTTGGTGGGCATAAGAATCATCAAAGATGATGCATTGGTTGGCATGGGGTAAGATGTGTAGACCTAAAGTCTTTTGGGGTTTAAGATTTGGCCTTTCTTCCCTCCTCAGCTCCATGTTGATGCAAAAGTCGTAGATCGATAATGGGTGATGGAATGTCATTTTGATTAAGAAATCCTTCTTGCGTGTGACAATATTCTTAGTTTACCTAGAGGGAGGATCGATTGTAATGACTCATTAATGTGGCATTTGTTGTAACCGTAGTGAATAAAACAACTTGAATATAAATGCATTTATTAACCCAGAAATTACAGATACACAGTAGCAATACAGAATATTACTAACTCTAAAACAAAAAATTACAATACTGAATGAAATTAGCAGAGCCTTGTAAAGCAATGACCTAAAGCCAAATTTCACCCACTACGGTTTTCTTAGAGACTACGGTGAATGTCTCTACAGGATACAACTACTGTGATTGAAGACTTAGCAAACAAGTGCTTTAATCACTATAGAACTCGAAACTGTATTCTTTCTCCAAAACTCATGACTCTCTAAAACAGTAGGGAAAAAAAACTTAATGACCCTTCTCTTCACATTTTTTACTCAATATTTATTAAAGGGTGACATTTTTCTATATAGAAAATTACCCTCTTCTCACAAAGACAGGTGGAAGACAGTTTCCCTACTATGGAAACTATCTACACACCTCATGAGCAGTTGAGAGACAGCAGTTTCTTTCTTTTAATTGCTTTGTTGTGTTACACAATGTAACATGTGGCAAAATTATAACTCCATCTAGACTGAACCAGACCATACCGAACAGAACCAGGTTGGCCTGTGTTAGACCGGACCTGTCGAGTCGACTGATCGGTGGTGCGCGCATGTGTGTGAGATACTTGTGTGTCATATAAGTCTTCTTTGCTCCACAAAATGTCGGGTAACCCTTGGGGCCATACCCCAAATCCCAAGGTAAAGACTTATAAATCACACATCCATCTTTTACCCAAGCAACATGGGATTTTGATTTTTTAACTACCCACTATTTCTTTTTTATTTTCATTCACACACACTTAGTTTTACTTTTATAAAGCACCAAAGATCCGACAATCCCCCATATGAATGAAAATATCCTAAGACAACAACATCATCGGGAGAAAGAAGTAGATCAGTTTTGCATCAGGAGATGTGTCTTTTGAACTTGAATTGTTGTTCCTCCGAAGTAAACCAAGATAATAAATCTCACACACTACTCATCTTAATACATCTGAGTTCATAAGATTTTGTTCATTTTGGTCATGAAAATATCTTGTTCCAACTATGTTAGATTACCACCTGAATAATTCATTAAATATGCTTTAAGCCCATTCCTCGCAATGTCAGCTTTATAAGCTCTTTTTTATAATCCTTTTGTTAAAGGATCTGCCAGATTTTTCTTTGACCTAATGAAGTCAATGGAAATCACACCATTTGAAGGCAATTGTTTAATGGTATTATGTCTATGTTCAATGTGTCTAGACTTACCATTATGCACATTATTCTTTGCTCTAAGGTAGTAGCCATATTGTCATAGTGGATGCATATAACTGAGACAGGCTTTGGCCACACTAGAATGCCCTCTAGAAAATTTCTAAGTCATCCAACTTCTTCACCAACCTTTTCCAATGCTATGAATTTTGATTCCATAGTCGAACGAGCTGTACAAGTTTGCTTCGTAGAATTCCAAGATATAGATCCACCACCTAGGGTAAAAACTAGTCAATGGTGTACTTTAAGTACCTGAGCATCCTGACTAATGCATCCCCGTAATCACGTCCAGGATTACTCGTATATCTTGTAAGCCTTCTTACTGATTAGGCTATGTCAGGACTTTTGCAATTCTTGATATACATCAAGCTACCAATTATTTACGAGTACTCTAACTGAGATACTCCATGTCCATCATTCTTTCTCAACTTACAATTTGAGTAGAATGGAGTTACAGCTAGTTTTCTTTCTGATTGGCCGAACTTTATTAAGATATTTTCTACATAATGAGATTGGGTAAGAATACATTCATCAGAAGTTCACTTCACTTGAATTCCAAAAATGACATCTGTTAGACCTAAGTCTTTCATGTCAAAGTTAAAACTCAACAACTTCTTGATAGAAGATATTATACCTTTATTTGTTCCCATTATGAGCATATCATCTATATATAAGCATGTTATGATAAACATATCACTAGTACATTTAATGTAGACACATTTGTCACACTCATTTATTGTAAAGCCATTCGATAGCATAGTGTGGTCAAATTTTTAATGCCATTACTTCAGAGCTTGTTTCAACCCATAAAGAGATTTAACAAACGTACACACATTTCGTTCTTAGCCCTTAACCATGAACCCTTCAGGTTGTTGCATGTAGATTTCTTCGTCTAGTTCTCCATTCAAGAAAGTAGTCTTAACATCCATTTGGTGTATCTCCAAATTATGTATAGTTACAATCGCAATCAACATTCTAATCGAAGTAATCCTCGTGACTAAAAATATGTATCAAAGAAATTTATACCTTCCTTCCATCAGTAACCTTTTGCTACCAACTGAGCTTTGTACTTATCAATCGTATCGTCAGCTCTAAGTTTTCTTTTGAAAATCTATTTACAGTCTATTGGTTTATTCCCTAGTGGGAGGTCAACCAATATCCAAGTATTATTTTATAAAATGGAGTCAATCTCGCTATCAATGACCTCCTTTCAAAAAGGATCTTCTAGATTTGCATTACCTCTTTGTAGGTTTGAGGTCCGGCTTCAATGTTAGAAAATCTTGTACAAATGAGGTACTTGTTCTAGCTCGTTTGCTTCTTCTAGGCTCAGGTTCAGATTATTCATCAATCTATGCTCTAGATGAACCTTCTTCTATACCTCATTTGGTAGGTTGATTGTGTCTTCCTTCCTTGAATGGAAACACGTTCTCGAAGAATTCGACATTAATAGACTCTATTATAATGTTGGTACTTATGTCAGAAATTTCTGAGCTAATCATCTAAAATCTATATACAGCAATGTTTAATGCTTATTTAATAAAAACACAATCTACAGTCTTGGGTCCAAGCTTGACTCTTTTAGAAAATAGTACTTGTATTTTTGTGAGACACCCCCACACTTTTAGAATTTTATAGGAATGGAACTTCCCTTTTCACACTTCATAAGGTAATTTGCTTGTCTTCTTATGTGGAATCCTATTCAGTATGGTGTCAGCTAAAGCAAGGCCTCCCCCACAAATTATGAGGTAACCTGGACCTGTTCAACATGCAGTTCACCATGTCTTTCAGAGTTCTATTTTTCCTTTCAGCCACCCCATTTTGTTGAGACGTGTAAGGTGCAGTAGTCTTATACAATATACCATGATGAGCACAAAATTTGGATCACGTGGTGGAGTCATATTTTCTACCTCGATCAAATATAAGCACCTTAAAATCTTCTTTCCAAGTTGATTTTCAACTTCAAACTTGTATGTCTTAAACATGTCCAAAATCTCATCTTTTGAATGCAACAAGTAGACATAACAAAATTTACTACAATCATCAATAAACATTATAAAATATTTTTTTGCCTCCTCTATTTGATGAAAATTGCATGTCACATAAACCACTATGCATTAATCTTAGTAATTCAATAATTCTTTTTACATATTTAAATGATTTTCTAATGAATTTGGATTCAACACATATTTCAAATTTATGTCATTTTTCTATGTCAAATTTTGGTAATAAACTTAAGTTCATCATTATTTTCATAGATTTAATATTTATGTGACCTAATCTAGCATGCCACATATCACATAACTCAACAATATAAACAGAAGATGCAGATTTTTCATTAATAGTAATAGCAGAGGTTACAGTAGACATATTAAGCTTAAAAAGAACATCACACACATACCCCTTACCCACAAACATCCCTCCCTTAGTCAAGACAAACTTGTCAGAGTCAAACATAAGTTTAAATTCACACTTACGTAGGAGAGATCCCGAAACCAAATTCCTACGAATTTTAGACATGTGGAGAACATCGATGAGAGTGAGTTTTTTTTTCGCTGTAAACTTCAGAGGCATTTTCTCTTTACTCTTCACATCAACTTTAGAAGCATCCATATACAACTTATCACTTTTAACTTCTTCATAAGTTAAAAATAATGTCTTGTCATCAAAGATGTGCCTAGTGGCACCGGTATCAACTGACCAATTAGTGGTGTCAGTGACAATGCACAATTCAAAAATTGTTCCATATAGGTAATTAATCTTAGTCACATTTACCAGATTATTTTTGTGACTGTGGTGAGGGTTATTGCCCACCATGTGGTTCTTTTTGTGCATGCAGTCTTTTGCACTATGTCTGGCACCGCACACAAAACAACTGTCCTTGATGTGGTCATTACTCATACCTTTGTTGCAATTGCTCATGGCCTTCATCTTGTTGTTTTTTAGCTTCGGTTTTCCTCCTTTCCCACGTGCGCTTTCATTTCCATGGAAGAAGACAACAACTTGAAATCATTTCTCTGGTTATCTTCTTCGATCTGAAGTCTCACCAAGAGATCCTCCATCATCATGTCCTTTCACTTGTGCTTTAAGTAATTCTTGAATTCCTTCTAGGATGGTGGTAGTTTCTCGATCGTTTCATCCACTTGAAATGATTCATTGATCATCATACCCTCATTGGTCAGCTCGTTAAATAAGATCTAGAGTTCTTCCACTTGGCTGGCCACTGTGCTCTTGTCATCCATCAGATATTCTGAGAACCTCCCAAGAATAAATTTCTTTATCCCAGCATCCTCGGTCTTGTACTTCTTTTCCAACACTTCCCATAATTCCTTCGATGTCTTGAACGGTGAGTACACATTATACATAGTGTCCACAAGGCCATTCAAGATGTAATTTTGGCAGAGAAAATTAGAGTGCATCCATGCTTCCTTTGCATATTCTGTCTTCTTAGTCTGCTTGTGCGTTAGAGTAAGAGGACATTCCTCCCTAAGAATATGTGCCAGATTCAAAGTTGTCAGATAGAACACCATCTTATGTTTCCATCTCTTAAAGTCTTCTCCCTTGAACTTTTCCAATTTTTCAGTGTGAGGCAATGTCATGACAATAGCGCTTTGTTGCTCCAATGTAGAATTCATCTTTAGAATGTTATAACCGTATTGAATAGAACAACTTGAATATAAATTCTTATATTAAACTTGAAATTATACACTCAAAACAACAGTACGTGATATTACAAACTCTAGAAAATTACAATAATGAGAATAAATCGGTAGAGGCTTGCAAAGCAATGACTTAAAGATGAATTTCACCCTTCACCGTTTATTTGGAGATTATGGTGAATGTCTCTATAGGATACAACTATCATGATTGAAGACTTAAGAAACGAATGCTTCAATCGCTACAAAACTAGAAACTGTTTTCTTTCACCAAAACCCACGAACTCTCTAAAATAGTAGGAAAAATAAAAAAAATTAACTTAGTGACCCTTCTCTATACAGTTTATACGCAATATATATAAAAAGGTGGCAGTTTTCTGTATAGAAAATGGAAGCCTTCTCCAACAGACATGAAGCAGGCAGTTTCCATATAGTGGAAACTGCCCCTTCTCACAAAGACACATGGCAGACCTGCACACCTCATGAGCGGCTAAGAGATACTTGTGAGATACTTATGTGCCATCTAAGTCCTCTCTCCCCTATAAAATATGGGGTGCCCCTTGGGGCCATGCCCCAAAGACCAAGGTAAGAACTTATAAACCATACCTCCATCTCTTGCCTAAGAAATGTGAAATTTTGACTTTTTAGCTACCCGTTCTTTGTTCTTTATTTTCGTTCACACACACTTAGTTTTAATTTTACAAAGATCCAAAGCTCCAACATCATTTTGATAAGTTGAGTTACTATTTTTGTCAAAAGTGAATATTCTCTCACATCAGAGGGTAAAGAGTGGCCTACTTGTGCCTCTAATACTAACATGATCCATTAGTTCTTTAAATTTACATAATGCTCTGTGATTCGGTTCAAGGGTAGCTTAAGGAAAAATGAGGATGAAAAATAACAGAAATGAATAAAGAATTTAACATGTCATACTTGTAACATTCTTTGCTTAAAAAAATCTTGTGAACATTCTGAAACTTTATGTGTAAGTTGTTAAAAAATTGCTCCTCAAGAAAGCAACTAAATTCTTGCAGGCAACTAATTGTCATCTGTGCATAGGAAGACAACTAATGTTAGACTTCCTTTGACAGAAAAACAATACTAATGTATAAATACTCTTACAATGGATAATATATCTCAGAGTCACTTGACTAAGAGACTGTTGAATAACCAAACTTGATGTCACAAATACTCAAGATCTTGGAACTCATTTTGGAAGATACCAAATGACATTATCCTGGGTGGGTCATTGGTTTGGAGTAGCTGGGAACCGTTAAACTTGTTGGTTTTAATTTACTAAATTAATTAATAAAAAACATAGAATAAATTGAAATCAGAAATGAAATAATGGAGCGTGGTATGCCAAAGTAAATTTCTTTAAGTAAAAATTCATCCGTGTAACAGTGCTAACACAAAATAGACGAATTTCTCTCAAAATACAACACTCTTTCGTAAGATTAAACACAATTATAATAACCTCACACTGTCGAACCAAGATTGAGCATGATCTCCACGGAATAAGTTTCATGGGAAGTAAAATTGAAAACTAAAAGTTCAATAGGAGTAGAATGGCATAGCGTATTCTCCAACTTTCTATTCAGTTCCATCAATTTTCTACAAGAAGTTGCTTCTAAAATAAAAATATATTATATATCAATTAAGCAAATAGCCATCTCTATTTTAAGAATAAAGATACCTCTTTGTGGGGGATAAAAAACACTTGGGCTCAGGAACACTTCCAACGAGATTTGTAGGCAAAACTCAATACTCCTCCTCCAGTGCATATAAAGTCCAAACCAAGGACACACCACCATGGACTAACCGTACCATGATTGAGGCCAATGTGATAGTAGAGGACTCATCCATGACTGAGGTCACATTTAGGGACGCCTTCTATGGTCGAGGTCACCATGATGGTCGAGGTCTCCTCCATGACTAAGGTCTCCATGATGTAAGAGGGCTCCTCCATGAGTGAGGTCACCATGATCATCGATGGCTCTTCCATAACTATGGTCACCATAATGGTTTAGGGCTCCTCAATGAATGCGGTCACCATGATGGTTGGGGATTTCTCTATTACTAAGATCACACGGCCGAGGCCCGCTTTTTGGAAGAGGTCATCATGATGGCTGAGGTCTTCTCCATGTCTGAGGCCACCATGATGGATGAGGGCTCTTCAATGACCCAGAACACTAAGATGGCAGAGGTTCTATGACCACCTTCACAGTCGAGGTCACTCAGATGGCTGAGGTCTCACTTCGAAAAACCTTCATTCATAAACAATGCCCTTTAATACCCAAGACGAGGGATACCTCGAGATAACCTCCAAGGACCACCCTCTAAAGTGACGAAAATGCGATGATCATTCATACAAGAAAATGATAACTACACAATACCACGATAAGAGAATTTCAAGGTTGTTAAATAAGATAAGATCATGAAGAAAATCCCCAGATTTGGGGAATATTCTCCATAAATATCTTCACTCCTTATAGTAAGGAGGACGATACGTTGAACCTAGACAACTAACTGATGCAAGACTGTTATAAATGGACGGTGACCCTCATTTAAACGGTATCATTATCTCAGAATTCCACTTAATTAATCACTGGAGTGTAATAGACTGGGCACCACACCGCTGTCAAGATACTTTTTCGTCGATTATTCTTTATTTTGCAGGATCATAAGTTCATCATGCAACACGTGGCACCTCGATTGACTGTAGATTTTTAACATCTACACCCTTCATGTCACATATGGTTGTATTATATCTATCTCTTTCTATTTTACTTCATGTCTCTTCACTATAAGCATAAAGATAGTAGACATGTTGTCCCTCTTTAAGACATCTAATTATTTCACTTGGCCAAATTAAACACGTCGACGAGCTCTATTATGATTTCTACAACTTCCTACAAAGTTTGAAATTTTCACCATTGCCCTCCAATAGCTACCCTAACCACGATAATTAATCCCTCGTAAAAGGTCTTACTGGGTACCTTAAGAAAAAAATAGAAATTGATACGTCAGAATCATAGATTAGAGAATTAAAGCAATAGAAAAATTATTGAACACAACAATAACCATTCACTTGGGCGGAGAAGCAGATTAATAGAAATAATTTAGCAAGTAAGAAAATAAATATTAATAACTAACCACGTTTTGACTCGGGTAGATCCACGTGACTCGTAAGATATCAAATCGAAACTTCCAGAAAATACTGCTTTAAGTACTTTCGGAGGCTCAGAAGTTGTCACTCATAATTTTGGGGTTTTTCTTAGGATTCAACAGGTTTTGGAAGATCATTTGCTGAAAATCGTGCGTGATTCAACACCTTTTGATATTTTTAGGTTTTTGTTGAAACTTTCGCTACATCAAGTAGTAATTTTATACTACTTGAACCCTTCAAGTAGTTTTTTCTTCTCCTGAAGTTATTGTCCTGTAAACTCATCACTACTTAAAGGGTTCAAGTAGTAATCCTTTACTACTTGAAAGGTTCAAGTAGTAAGTTTTTACTACTTGAACTCTTCAAGTAGTTTTTACTTATTGGACAATAGGCTTCAAGAGAAAAAAATCACTTGAAGGGTTTAAGTAGTATAAAATTACTACTTGAACCCTTCAAGTAGTGAGTGACAGATTACTGGACAATAAATTTCAAGAGAAAAAAAATTACATGAAATGTTTAAATAGTAAAATATTAATACTTGAGCCCTCAAATAGTGATTTGCTTACCAAACATTAGACTTCAAGAGAAAAAACTACTTGAACCCTTTAAGTAGTCACCTGATTTATGGGTAATTAACTGGAAAAAAAACAACTATTTGAACCCTTCAAGTAATCATAAATAATTATTTGAATCCTTCGAGTAGTCACCTAGTGTATGGGTAATTGACTGGAAAAAAAACAACTAATATAACCTTTCAAGTAGTCATAAACAACTACTTGAACGGTTTAAGTAGTCAAAAACAACTACTTGAAGGGTTCAAGAAGTCATAAACAACTACTTGAAGGGTTCAAGAAGTCATAAACAACTACTTGAACTCTTCAAGTAGTCATAAACAACTACTTGAACTCTTCAAGTAGTCACCTGGTGTATGGATAAATGACTGACAAAAAAATAACTACTAGAACCCTTCAAGTAGTCATAAACAACTACTTAAACCCTTCAATTAGTCACCTGGTGTATGAGTAATTGACTGACAAAAAAAATAACTAATAGAACTCTTAGTAGTCATAAAAAACTACTTGAAGGGTTCAAGTAGTCATAAATAACTACTTGAACCCTTCAAGTAGTCACCTGGTGTATGGATAATTGACTGACAAAAAAAACAACTACTAGAACCCTTCAAGTAGTCATAAACAACTACTAGAACTCTTCAAGTAGTCATAAACAACTACTTGAACCCTTCAAGTAGTCACCTGGTGTATGGGTAATTGAATGATAAAAAAACTAATGGAACCCTTCAAGTAGTCATAAACAAATACTTGAAGGTTTCAAGTAATCATAAAACAACTACTTGAACCATGCAAGTACTCACCGGGTGTATGGGTAATTGATTGACAAAAAAATAACTATTTGAACCCTCCAACTAGTCATAAACAACTACTTGAAGAGTTCAAATAATCATAAATAACTAGTTGAACCTTTCAAGTAGTCGTCTGTTGTATAAGTGTTTACTGACAACAAAAAAGTAATTACTTGAAAGATTCAAGTAGTCATAAAAAAATCACTTGAACCTTTTAAGTAGAAGAAAAAACTTCATTGAAAAATATAGAAGTAGAAGAATAATAAAATATTATTAAATTAATTTGACATGTGCATTGAGAAAGAAAAAGAAATGATGAGGGAAGAGAGAGATTGCAGTTGGGGGGTCAGGGGTATTAAATTCTTTATTTTCAAAAAGGGGTATAAAAATCTTTAAGGCAAATAAAAAAGATATATTTTTCCTAAAAACCCTTTATTAAAGAATACAAAATTTAAATCTTACAATACTGAAATATTTGTAACAATCAACTAGTGCTCTCACTCACTAATTAATGTTATAAGAAGAAAGTATTACAAAGGAGGAGAAGGAGGGAGAAGAGAACTTTGTTGTTAGAAACATGCTTTTCTCTCAAAAGTGAGTAATGAGTGAATACAAAGTTATGGAGTACAAATGGGAGAAGGCCTTTTATTATAGGTAAATAGAGTGGAGTTCACAGGAAACTCATCACTAACTTGTACTATGTTTTCCTACTAAAGTAAAAAAACACTTTACATTGCATTATTTTTCCCACTAAAGAAAAAGACACTTTACATTGTAGATTTTGACTAAATATGAGAAAAAGATAACTAGTAATCTAATATTTTTTCTTTATCTTTTTTTTTGGGTATTCGGTTTTATTGAATGGTTTGCCTCTACAGAAGATTTTGAGTCAAAATACTATTATCTTCTAAAAGAAGAATCATTTCTTGGATCAATTTTTGCTTGAGTTTGGATTTGGGTTTTGAGAATTTTGATTTTCTTTTGTTGGAAGTGGGCTTGGACTCGTTAGAAGAGCTGGAATGAGTTTGCATTATTTGTGAGTTTTGGTTAATGAGCTCATCAATTATCAATAAAGCTTGGGTAAAAGGGTTTGCTAATTTTAAGCTAGGGTGAGTATTTGCAAATCCTTGGTTGACGGAGGTAATAATTTTTTGGGTATTAAATTTATCCCACCACTTGATGAAATATTGTCGAGTGAGAATCTCATCTTCAATTACGTATTGTCATTTCAGTATCCAAGGCATTTTGTATCTGCTTGAAAAGCAAAAAGTTGAGGGAAGGAGGCTTCGATTTGTTATGACTTATATAATTTTAAAAATATATTAAATCATTGTAAAAAATTATTCGGTAATAATTTTAAGATGGGACCGTGCATGGCCCTCCATCTCAAGAACCAATTTGGAAAACCAAATTTGCAATTTTTATCAAAATTTAGAAACCAAGAGTGTAAAAATTCAACATTTTGATGTAGGAATATTGTATGTCATGTATCAATGTAATCAAAATAATTGTATTATTTTTTTTTTAAAAGAATCTTGAAAGTTGAAAGATGGGCTTTCCAATCCTCCATTGTGACAATTTTAAAAATGTAAAAGGAATGATAGAAGATCGTTCCTTCATGATTTTTTATTGGGTTAAAATTCATAGATTATAGAAGCTGAAATTCTTGTCTTTGTGTCCTGGGACATAATGGAAGTCTGGAATAAAATAAAATTTAACAATTTGGACAGGGTCTTTTAAATGAGCAAATGGAGGTTCAATATAAAAGAGATTTTTGCTGAGACTTTTCTGAATATACGGGGATGATTTTTTGTATTTTTTATTAGTTGATTGAGGGATTAGGCATCAAAAGGTTGAGAAATTAAAATTTGATCAAATTGGTTAACTAGGGTTGATTAGTAATTAGGTCTGAAGGATGTAAGGATTATTAATTGGGCCTAGTTAGCTCTTTAATTTAGATTTTGAGGGCCAATTGTGGTGGCCTTAGCTTGGGGTTTAGACCTCATCTTGTCGACTGGAAGAATTCATGTGTGAGAAAGTTAGGTATTGAATTATTAATGTCTTGAATTAATACAATATCAAAATGAAATATTGATATTGATAATATTGATTTAACCTCTAAGAATTTAAATCACACTACCTACACACTAAGACACATTTTTTTATAAGATAGAAATATCACTATAAAATATGATAAAGATAATGGTTGAATCGTATATGAGCGATCACATATAGTTGTAGGACAGTGATCGTTCAGCTTATCATCTTAACTCAATTTTTCAATAAAGAGAAACAACCTTTATTTTTTTCTTAAGATAACGAATAAGAATAATTATATTATCTGGAACAATAACGGTTTATCTAATTACAATCATGGAAAATATTCCTAAAAATAGATGTAGTACTTATGGTATTTTAGGGCATAATAAGAAGACTTGTAAAAATTCAGTTAAAGAAACGCTCAAGTTGATTAGGTTGATGGTTATATTTCACTATCTTTATTTTGCATGGAATTTACTTTTCATATATTTTTCAATTGCATATAAAACAGGTCAATGGCCATGAGAATTTTATGAATATGCTTGTTTAATACAATTTTTTAAGATATTTGATATATGTCCATAGTATATTATCATTTAAGGTAGAATTGGATTTATACGCATAGTATACGATCATTTACTAATCTATTTTCAATAGGGTTTTTTTCAAGGATTTGAGTATTTACTCATAGTATATTATCTTTTATGTATATTTATATCTACACTGTCAAACAAGACTATTTTTTAGGAATTGGATATATACCTATAGTACTTTATCATTTATAGGAATTATGTATTCAAACCTGTATATTCACTATTCAAACATTAACAGATAAATTTCAGAATGAACTTTCATAAATTCTAAAATGATCAGTAGTTTGAAATCCATCTAAAGTTTCAGATTTAATAACATATTTGTAGCTATCATCATCTACTACCTATTGATATACCAACAACTAAGAGTAAGGTCATTCAAAATAATGATTCCATCATCTACACCTATTCTCTATCAAATCTATCAGAATTTCTTCAAGTTAATTA
Source organism: Datisca glomerata (assembly GCA_003255025.1). Classification (NCBI taxonomy): domain Eukaryota; kingdom Viridiplantae; phylum Streptophyta; class Magnoliopsida; order Cucurbitales; family Datiscaceae; genus Datisca; species Datisca glomerata. Next base: position 1,285,174 of record QANY01010417.1, on the reverse strand, counting down.
TCCTAAGAAATCAATCCAAAAATTATATCAATATCCATTCATCAAATTTAGGAAGGGGTTGGGATAACCAATTGAAGTTTGGAATCTTTGATTCAAATGGTATCACTGTTGATGTTGCTGATGCCTTTTCTAGAGCTGCTGCGTTGTCTATAGCTACTGCATTTTTCTTCAATGCTTGCTACGCTGTAGCTTGCGCTTGTTTCTCCTTTTTTTGCCAATTTCATTAGACAGCTGCATTTACTGCAGCTTTGATTAGGCATTTTTTATTTTTTTTCTTGTAGTTTATTTATGTCAACATTAGTTTAGTTCTTAATAAGCAATAAATATATTATCTCATTTACAATTACCTTTGATTGTGATAGTTGGCTTGCAGTTGAAATTTTTTCAACACATCTTGGTACAACATCTTCATCATTTACATCCTTGTTTATAGCAGGTGTATCATCATCCATGGCAGTATTTCCAACATTTTTATCAACCGTATTAGTAATTGCAGCATTATCCATTTTTCCATAAAGAGTGACTTTCTTATTACACTTCCATAATTAGTTGGTAACAACACATTGTAATCCTGCCAAGAAATAAATAATGATAATATTTACATAAAAAAATGTATATCATACTTCTACAACTACATAGGTATATTTCAATGTATTGTTTGATTTGTTTACTTTTTTTTTAATTGCTGTGTTTTCATTATTGGTTTGTGTTTTCATCATTTTCTTCCATAATTACGTCATATTGAATCTTTGATTGCCCTTTCTTTCTCACATATTTTTTTTTGCAACGTGTTTTTTCCTCATTGTATTTTCAGCTGGATATATGTGTAAATAGACAAATATACATTCATGAATATTTATGTGTAAAATTTATCATGTGGACTAACAAACAGTAAATGACTGTTTGTTTAGATACTATAGGCATAACTACTTTAATTCACTATACATAACCTGTCAAATATGGTTATTGGATATATACTAACAATATATTATGCTCCCTCATACACATATAGCAAAATAGATTAAGACAGAAATTGAATTAATACACGTAGTATGTCTAATTACTCACTGTTAAACACTAATTAAAATAGAAGATGAGAGAAGGTGCGTAGAACAGCCAATACAGATTTGTCATACAATTACTATATGTTTAAGAGAATTGAAAACATATATTCAAATGAAAATTGCATATATATGGTTATAATCTAATTGAAATAAATTAAGAACAATATAGCATTAGATATATTCACGGAATTGGATGTATACCCATTGTATTATCATTGACTACTTTGTATATACTTTGTCATACCTGGTTATTTTCAGGAATTGGACATATACCCATAGTAAATTATGGTTTACTTAATTGCATATACACTTAGCGAAACATATTCATTTAGAAATTGGATTAATACCTATAGTTAGTGTCTATTTACTCACATGTTAAACACTAATTAAAACATATATCAATAAAGATTCGAATGAAAATTGCATATAAAGTAAATTACTGAGATTAAAATTGCAAACAAACTATATGTTCAACAATAAATTGAGTTCTAATATACCCCATAAACACCCAGTGGCCACCACCAAGGAGATAACAAATTTTTTTAATTGTATAAGCAGAGATTCAAACAGTATATAGCATAAATTTCGAACGAAAATTACACTCTCTATTCTTCCCTTAAAATGAAAATTATAACCTATCTCTGCACATAAATTTTGAACGAAAATTACACCCTTTATTCTTCCCCTAAAATGAAAATTATAACCTATTTCTACTATTTTATACTCAATAATAACCGGCAGTTCAGAAAATAAAAATAAATCGCACAGATTCAAAATAGTTTGAAATCGCACATTAAAGCTTGAAGTAATCGTGTTTGATAGATATGTAATCATAGGTGAATGAAAGCAAAACAACCGTGTAATAACACAGATTTGAAAGAAAATCAGATTCGAACCAAAACTATTTCGAACTAATAATGAAGATTCAAACCGATAGTTTTGGATCGTAGAAAAACAGAGTACGAAAAGATATTCAAATCGATTAAAACTGAAAATAGTAGAGATTCAAGCCGTAAATATTCCTTACAATTGAGATTCGAACGATTTAAGATTCAGATGGAAGATTTCGCGCTAGGGTTTTTCGTATTCTCTAATCGTCGTTGCTCGAGGAGGGTTTTTTTTTTCTGTTAGGGTTTCATAATTTTTTAGTTTTAGGGTTTAATAATAGTGAGGGTAGATATGTCTATTCACTATTTTTTTTAAGCTTTAAAAAACAGGAACTATTTTATTTGGGCTATTTTTGTAAAATAGAAGTTTTTTGGCCATTTTTTTTATTTTCCTAGTAAGGCCTATTTTCCTAAAAAAGCCTTAAAAGTTTTTACTATATTATAAGCCCATAAGCGGCCCGTTTTTAGAAACAAAGAAAAAATAGGCGATTAACGGAACACACGTTTATTAGGTATTCCTACTTTCTGAAATTTCTATATATATAGAAATAAAACACACCGCTTTTGGGTTTTGTTTTTTATTTTATATCCATTAAAGGCTAGAGTGTTATGTAATCGTAATCATGAGGTTTTATATCCTGAAACGAGGAAAGTTCAAATTTTGACACAAAATTGAAACTCCCGACGCAAAAGAGTGTCTAAAAAATTAAGAAAAAATACCCCCAAAACTAGAAACTATGAGGTTCGCTAGCTCCAGACAATTGACGTAGAGCTCCCACAACCTGCCTTATAGATAGCTTCAGAGACGAGGAAAATGAAGTCATCTGAGCTAATGTGCTAATGCCATGTATCTTTACGGCAGAGGGAAACTATTATAGGGGTTCCTCATATCTCCCTTCTAAAGGCGACACACATCCTCACAGGTCACCCAAGTCTAGGTGGAGCACCCCCAATGCGATAATTATCACTGCAAGTCGGGTTTGTAGGGTTGCCCAGTTAAAGACTAACTTGGTATCAGGCTATAATCCCACGCTATCACCGAGCTCCTGCGCCAACCTCAGATAACCAAGAGGTCTGAGAGAGTGTACAGAGCTCTGCAAGGTTGGATGTATGGATAAGAGAAGTCATTTACCACTTAATGCCCACACTTGCTACAATGGTCTCTGTCACGCGAGCTTGCATGTGACTAGGTCGGGACATGGCACACTTAATGCACTTGCATAAAATGGGTCATCATGTCCTCCAAGGTTGCCGGACAATAGGAGGACCGCCATATCCTATAAATACCCCTTCCTCCAAGGGAATGTGGTAAGTTCATTCGACCCATACTAAATCTCTGCCAAATTCTATCCACATTTCTAACTTAAGCATCAGATGCACTACGACAAAGAGGGCTCTCTCCGTTGACTTTTTCTCTTGTGTGTAGGATGATAACTCATCCTATTGGAATACGCGTACTGCTAAAATTTTGGTAGTAAAAATTATTATTATTGGTTATTAATAAATAAAGTTTTCAAATAATATCTACTCGAAACTCCTATTTTCCTTTTTTTCCCTTTTGCTATAAGGATGTGACAAATTTTGGACCATGAATGTGCTAATAACCAATGAACTGAAGTAACCAAACTGAACCGATTCGGTTTAATCAGTTATTTTAGTTTTAGTAGTTCGACTCAGTTCAGTTTTCCTAAAAAAGTAATTGGTTCAACCAACCGAATTGAATCATAGTTTTATTATATGTGTGTGTGTTTGTGTGTGTCTTAAGCAAAACCCTAAACTCCTAAAGTCTAAAAGCACCTCACGATTGTCTCACTCTAGTCTCCTCCTTCGAATGAAACCCAAGCCAACATAACTCTCTTTTCCTATCCATTGCAGCTACCACCATCAACTTCAGTTGATGACCTTCACACCACATTCAACAAGTCACCACCATCGAGCATCATAGCTAAGCATAATCCATGAACTCTCTCAAACCTCCATCGCAAGTCGCCATTATTTCCTCAATCTTCATCGCAGGCTGTCGTTGTTCCCGGCCATGCTATGTCACTGTGTTGCTTCCATGGAGGCTCAACCATCATCATGCTGCTTCTGGGAGTCCATCCACCGCTGATTTTTCCATCACATTCATCTTCTTTCTCTATTTTTCTCTCTATCTCGGTATCTCTGTATCTTCTCTTTCAACCTCACACTCATCTCAAGTTCTCAACCTCTATCACTTAAGCTTCTATCAAAAGGCAATTTGGGAATGAAATAATTGTAAGATTAATATTTAGGGTATGATTTTTATGATCTTTGTGGCATTTAAGATTTAAGGCTGAGATAATGTAAGATCTAGTAAGATTTACTAATTTAGAGCTGAGTTTATGTAAAGATCTTGTGTGATAAGATTGTTTTCCATGGAACACTTTGACGTTTAAGACTTAGGTATTTCTGTAACTTTATTTAGGAAATATCAAAGGTTTTTTCTGTTCACCGAACTGATTGAATTAACCGAATTGAACCGATTATATATGTTCGATTCAATTATTTTTTGACCGGCTCAATTTGGTTTGGGAGATTAGTTAATCGATCAATGCGGTTCGATTATGTTTTTAAGTATTAATCGACCAAATCGAACCGTGCACATCTCTAAATTTCATTGTAGGTGGGATTAGAGAAAATGTCGGGTCCGTTTATCCGAGCCTATCGCCGAAAGGTTAGCAGCTAAATAATAATTTATGGATGTTATATCTAACTAGTTAGTCTGTATCATTCATGGGTTTTTGCCTAAAGTATACCTCTAGAAAACCCTATTTGTTAAAATATACCTCAACACTAATTTTCACAGAACTATACCCCTGGCCTACCCTCCATTAAAAATAAACCGGTGAAGTGACCAGACTGCCCTTTCACGAATTTCAAATGACCAAAAAAAGAAGAAAAAATCAAATCAATTGACAGAAGTTATTATTACACCTTTTCAAAAGTAATTTCTCTAATGTTCTATCTCAACTCTTCCTGTACTCTCTCATTTCTTCGTTTTCTCTTACTCCAAGTCATAGCAATCTCTCTCTTGAAATCATAAAATCTCTCTATTCTCTCTCTCTCTCACACACACACACACACACACACTCTCTCTCTCTCTCGATGTCATTCAGACTCAATCTCTCTCTCTCTCTCTCTCATCCTTCAAGTTCACAGTACTAGCTTAACTTCACAACAATGTATGTTTCTTTCTTAGGTTTCTGGGTTTTTCTCTAGGATTTCTCTAGAGTTTCTCTAGGTTTCTATCGTACAAGATTTTTAAACTAGGATTATTTGTCTCCTCTTCTCTCTGCTTGAATACTTCATGAGGTCATCTTGTTTACTTCATGATGTTTCAAAAGATTCATGAACGCCTTAATGAATTTCTCAAGAAGGTCTTAAAATGCATCATAGAGTGTTCACGATTACAAGAATGTTCCGATGCATCATGAAGCATTCAAGACATTCCTGATGTCATCATGAACCTCTTGATGTTGTACACTTCATGATGTATTATACAATGATCTTGTAGTCATCATATAATGTACAAGATCGTCCTCTAATAAATCATGAAGTGGTCAAGACGTAGGATCATCTTGTAATATATCATGAAGTGTTCAAGAAGTTACTAATGTCGTCTTGAGCAATTCATGATGCATTACAAGATGATCTCATAGTCATCTTATACACTACGTGATGACTACAAGATCATTGCGTAGCACATCGTGAAGTGTTCAAGAGTTCTTGGTTTTGTTTTGAGCACTTCATGATATAATACAAGATGATCTTGTAGTCATCTTGTACATTACATGATGACTAAAATATCATTGTGTAACACATCGTGCAGTGTACAAGATGACTATAAGATCGTATTGTAATACATCATGAAGTGCTCAAGACGATCATATAGTCATCTTGTACACTACACATGACTACAAGATCATCTTGTACACTTCATATCTCTGATCTTAAGTCTGTGGATTTATGCTATCTAGAATATTTATAGGATATGGCATCATCAAACATGAATCTAAGAAACGTCCACGACATGAATAGAATTGCTAGAGCATGGGTAAATGCAACCTCCAATGCCCAATACATCGAGGACATCAATAAGAAGCTGGCAGAGAGTTAGCTATCCCTCTTTAGAGAGACATGTTTTGGGAATTTATTGGATCTCCCAACACTGATATTTTCTACCACCATTTACCATCAAGTGCTATCGAAGGAGGCCAAACCTGTGAACGAAACTCCTGCTGAGGGTAAGATTTGGTTTCTTGTCAATGAGAAACTATTATATGTCTCAAAGAAAGAGCTCTTACTAGTGACCTCACTGAGGTTTAGTGTAGCTCGTGAATCGTATTCAGCCGACTATGTGACAAGTACTTTGACAAAGCAGAAAGAATAACCATGACTTCTTTGGAGGAAATTTTTTTGAAAATAGAATCTGAAGAAGATTTGGATGTTGTGAAGATGGCTCTAATTTATTTACTGGAGCATTTTCTCTTAGGAAAGGAGAATCGGTCACTAATTGAAAAAAATGGATGGTTTTGGTTGACGTCCTCACTACGTTCAACCAATATCCATGGGGAGAGGTCTCTTTGACAAAACAATTAAATCTTTACAAGGTGTAAAGAAAACTAATTATGTTTTTTTTTGTGATGGTGAGGAGAAGGAGAAAATAGAAAAAGAAAAAAAAGCAACAAATAAATCTGCGCTTCATGGATACTCAATCCTTGGATGTCCTTATGCCTTCCAGGTAAAATTCTTATGAGTTTATTGTAGTATTTACAAACTGATATTTTGATTTATGTGCTGAAAAACTCTCTTTTATTATAGGGATGGATATTTAAAGCTATCTCGTTGATTGGTAGCTTATACTGTATCAGGGTTCGACCAATGTATCAATGATTTTGAATTGGTATACAACAATAGTGATACCAATTGATAACCTCTAGAAATACATTTTTTCAAACAAGAATGTAAGTTGTGAATTTTGTACTTCATGATGGCTACAAAACCATATTGGAGTCGTCTTATATACTAATATATATTACTTGTATTTTTAGTTAACAGTTCATTCATCGTTGATCCCTACGGATGATGAGGAGGAAATAAGCTACTAGAAATCAGTGGTTGGAGAGCAGCATCTGAAGGAGAATGTATGTTCAAGATTATCATGCACCTGTCTTGTAGACTACAAGATGATTACAAGGACCTCTTGTAACCTACAAGACGGGTTCAAGATCATCATGTAACTATCTTGTAGACTACAAGATGATTTCATGGATATCTTATAACCATCTTGTAGTCTACAAGACGGGTTCAAGAGAATCATGTACCCGTCTTATAGACTACAAGATGATTACATTAACATATTGTAACCATCTTGTAATCTACAAGACAAGTTCAAGATCATCATGTACTTATCTTGTAGTATATAAGATGATTACAGGGACATCTTGTAGTTCATAAGAGGGGTTCAAGATCATCATGTACCAGTCTTGTAGTTCACAAGATCATTACAGGGACATCTTGAAGTCCACTAGACATATTCAATATTATCATGTACTCGTCTTGTAGTCTACAAGATTATTACAAGGACATCATGTAGTCATTTTATAGTCTACAAGATGTTTAGAGGGATATCATGTACCCATCTTCTAGTCTGCAATATGATTGTAGGAACATCACGTACCCGTCTTGTAGTCTATAAGATGATTGTAGGAACATCTTGCACCTGTCTTATACTTTACAAGATTATCATGTACTCATCTTATAACTATTATCTGATTTATATTACAAGTATTTTCAGTCGACTGCTCATTTACCCTTACCATGGGTAGAAGATAAAAATATTAATGAGAAGACGATGAGGCCAGATGAGGAGAAGATTATTTTTAAGAATGCCAAGGGCAAGAAAAAGCCCGAGGAGAAGAATGGGGATCCCTGAGTAAGGAAATGTCTGCTTGCAGTGGGCTAAAAGATTTCTTTAATGGACAAGAAGATTTCGTCAATGTAATCAGACATTTCTTTTACAATTTCCCAGATTAAAATGTTGAAAGATCATTTGGTAATTAATCGTATAAATGATTACTCGTTTCATGCTCGAACTCTTGACAATTCTCATATGATGTGTGCCGAGGAGGAAGAGACAAGAATGGAAGAAGAAGAAAGAATGAGAGTGAGGAAGAGAAAGCAAAAGAGATAGAAGAAGGGAAAAGGGAAGAGGAAGAGGAAGATAAAAAAAATTGATGAAGTTGACAGAGAGAAAGAAGGAGAGAAGAAGAGAAAAAAGAAGAGAAAAACTATTGATGTTGATACCACTCACCAAGGGCAAAGCAAGTTCTATAATGATTTTCTTGGTCTTTGCATTTAAATCGCCATCATAAAACTATTGATGTTGATATGTAATTATGTTGTACAAGAATGAGAAAGTAGACGTAGGACTTTGCGTCTGTGATCTAACCTGGTTCCTATAGTCACCCCTACAATATGGCTTGATTCCGATGTAAGCAGTTATATATCATCTTTTTTAATGTGGTATTTTGAATAAATATAAATATTTTATGTGATATTTATTACATTATAGCATCTCGATGCATACTTAGAGCTGATTAGAAGGGATTTGAGAGATAACAACCCACACCTGAGAGGATCTTACGATTTTAAGATCCTGTCTAACCCCCACGATCTGATTCATAGGTAGAATATTAAATTGGGAGGATCTTACGATTCTATTATATTTTTTATCTTTGATTGATAGGATCTTATGATCCAACTACGATTTTATGATCTCACTGACCGTAATTTTGTAAGGTATTCATAAGAAGACAATATAAAATTCATTTAATTTATTCAATTTTTAAGTTGTTATTTATTTATTTAAATTATACTTAGTAAAATAGTGAAATTTACCATTGATTAATTAACTATATTCAAGAATTTTAATATGCAGTTTGGTAAATTATGTTTTTCATATACTAGTATATAGTAGGATCTTATAATCCACGATTCGATCCTACGATCTGATTTGTGAGATCTCTCCACGATCCTAGATAGGATCACAATTCTGACAACCTTGATTGTCACTGATTTGCACCTGTAAGTAAGTTATTTTTTACATACAAGAAGTTTATACAATGACTTCATGATCATCTTATAGACTTCATGAAGTTTACACGATAACTTCATGGTCACATTATAGACAAACCCACTATGCACAATGACCTAACGTTCATCGTGTAGTCTTCTTGAAGGCTACAAGATGACTTCATGGTCATCGTGTAGTCTTTGAAGTGTATAAGAAGATTACAAGATGACTTCATGGTCATATGTAGTCTTCAAGAAGCGTACAAGAAGGTTACAAGCTCATTCAAATCAGGCAGTTGTTTTTTTATACTGTAATTGATTTTTTTTATATTATATGTTCTTGAATGCTCAAAATATTCAGTAGGAGATGATATTTAAAAGTGCATTCAAACATTGAAGAATGTTTGAATGGAATTCTTGAAGGCTACAAGATGACTTCATGGTCATCGCTTAGTCTTCTTGAAGCGTGCAAGAAAACTACAAGATGACTTCATGGTCATATTGTAAAGCACACGGAATGACTATATCATGACTTCTTGGTCTGCCACTTTGCCGCCACATTATATGTCGCAATACCACATTTTCTTGAAGTCATCATATATTCTTTCCGCATACGCTGTAATTAGAGACTCATTTTTATAGTACTTCAAACATATAATCTATGTAGAAATATTGCGTAGCCAACATGCAGCTAATGCAAGCTTGCATGGAATTTGATCAAGATCAAATTCTCGACATGTACACGTCTTGAGATGTAATTTTTCCATTACTTCCTTACCCCCACCCACGATACAAAACTCGTGGATGTCGGAAAGATACAATGAAAGTGATTGTGATGTTTCAAGCTTCCTTTTAAGCTCATCCTCAATCCATTTTGTCATTTGGGAGTTAATTTCACGGGCGGTCATTCGCCGTTTATAGAAATACTATTATAACATGTCACATATATGTTTAATTAGGCATGTGAGGGGAAGCTTTCTAGCATCTTTCAAAATTATATTCAAACATTCCACAATGTTTATGGTCTTTATGCTGTAGCGTCCTCTATCAAAACAGGATCGTAACCCACCTTTTAACTCCTCTCTCCGTCAAGTATTCAGAGATTGCTGGAAATACACAAGTAAAATGAGTTATCAGCCGATCATATTATGATAAATGGTATGGTTTGGCTGCTTTAAAAAACAATGCAACTGCGTCATATTTTTTAAAAATTAATTTTATACTTTGGCTCAAATGGAATATGCAAGCTCGATGAAGTGCATTGGGAAAGACAACATGTATGCCATTTAATATACCTGTATGTATATCCGATATGAACACCAAGTCTTTCAGATCATCGATTATATTGTGTAGTTTACGGAATAATCATTCCCATGATTCATTATTTTTTAAATCAGTAATCTCAAATGCAATGTTATATACTTTGTTGTTCTCATCCTTTGATGTTGTAACAAATAATGCCCCCCGTACTTGGCTTTTAAGGTTGTTCCGTCAACAACTATGATAAATCATATACATCTAAGAAATCCACTAATTGAGGGTCTAAGAGCCATGAAAAAAGATTTAAAATGATCATGTTCATCGGTCTTTATATATGTTGCAGTGCCTGAAAAATATTGTGAAGTATTAAGGTCGACAAAATATATAGACTACAAGATGGGTACATGATGACTGTGAAACCATCTTATAGTCTATAAGATGAGTACAAGATATTCTTGTAATTATCTTGTAGTCTACAAGACGTTTATATGATGATTGTGAAGCCGTCTTGTAGTCTACAAGATATGTACAAGATGTTCTTATAGTCTATAAGATGGATACATGATGATTGTGAAACTATCTTGTAGTCTATAAGATGGGCTTCAAGAACATCTTGAACCCATATTTTAGCCTACAAGAAGGCTTCAAGAACATCTTATACCAATCTTATAGCCCATAAGTCGACTTCAAGAACATCTTATGCCCGTCTTGTAGCCTACAAGAAGGCTTCAAGGACATCATGTACACCATCTTATAGACTACAAGATGATTATAAGGACATTTTGTAGACCTTCAGATGAAATATATGAAATAAGTAAGTGGATTTTTTTTATTCTAACATGTGAAAATATGATGAAAGCATCCTATAATTTTCTTCAAGTGACCCTCGAACTAATCCCAATGCAAATTCATTAGCCCTCCAACCCTTATGGTAGTTGATGTTGACACCAATATCAAGTTGAATATCTTCAATTATGTCTTTTGGCCTATATATTTGTCCAACACCTGTGTATTTGGACCTTATAAAATGACCAATCAATGAAAAAGAAGCTTGATGGTGTTCATGTCTCAAGATTTCAAACGTACATGTATGTCTATTGATGAACTTGGTAACTTTAAAGTATGGACAGTCTCGCATTTTCATAGCCCGTAACCTCCACTAACATGTTTTCTCTAAGATAATTTTATAATATAACATGAAGTGCTCAAGACGTTCCTGATGTCATCTTGAGCAGTTCATAATGCACTACAAGATGATCTTGTAGTCATATTGTACACTTCATGATGTGTTATAAGATCATATTGTAACACATCATGAAGTGTACAAGATGAATACAAGATCGTCTTACAGTGCATCATGAAGTACTCAAGATGATCATCTAGTCATCTTGTAGTCTACAAGGAAAGCTTCAAGATGACCTTGTAGGTATCATCTTCGACATACAATGTGCTACATGTTGTTTTAGTATAACTCAATAACAAAAAAACTCATTCCATTCCATTTTTTCTTTTCTTCACACAAAAAAGAAACAGAGATGGAGAGAGAGATATAGAGATATTCAGAGAGAGAGATGAAAAGATATTTTAATGGATATAAATAGAGGGTGAGTGTGTGTGTGCGCGTGTGTGAGAGAGAAGATGAGATGTTAGATTAATTAGTATTTATAAAATTATGCTATATATGCTGACTTTTAAAAGTTATAGATAAAATTTATATTTAAAATGAGAAATGTACTAAAAAGTATCATTTCTAAAAAAAGAAAATAGCATGGGTATTGAGTAGGACATTTACTAGCCAATAAACGGCTCATTTTTAGAAACAAAGAAAACAAATAGGCCATTAATGGAACACACCGTTGATAAGGTGTTCCTAATTTCTGCAAATTTCTATATATAAAAAAATAAAACACCCCGTTTTAATGTTTTATTTTTTATTTTATTTCCATTAAAGGCTAGAGAGGTACGTAATCATGAGGTTTCATATCCTAAAAGGAGGAAAGTTTAAATTTTGACACAAAATTAAAAATCCCCGCACAAAAGAGTCTAAAAATTTGGAAAGGCCACCATGTAGGATGAAGTGTTTTCCATTAAACTAAAAGTTATAACTGATAATTAAGATATAACTTTATTTCTCTTATTTAATTTAAACATTTGCCAACAATCCCCCCCCCTCCCCCCACCTTTACCTGCCCGCAAGCACAATACTTTCCTTGAGAGTCGGACCCCTGATCATAGGCTCTGATACAAATTGTAGGATAAAGCACTTACCATTGAACTAAAAGCTATAGCTGGTAGTTAAAGTGTAACTTTATTTCCTTTATTTAGTTCAAATACGTGCGCTTAGGTTTCGACTGTGACTTAGCTTCACCAGGCCTTCGCCACGTGGCAGGATGCTGGTTCACCTGCCAACACACCCCAACAACTAGAAACTCTGAGGTTCGCTAACTCCAGACAACTGTTCCAGATCTCCCAAAACTTGCCTTATAGACAACTTCAGAAACAAGGAAAATTAAGTCATCGGAGCTAATGAGCTAATGCCATGTAACTTTACGATTGAGGGAAGCTATTATGGAATTCCTCTTATCTCCATTCAAAAGGTTACACGCATCCTCACAGATCACCCAAGTCTAGGTGGAGCACCCCCGATGCCATAATTCATCACTGAAGGTTAGGTTTGCAGAGCCTCCTAGTTACAGACTAGCTTGGGGTCAAGCTATGATCCTACGCTCTCACCGACTCATGTGCCCCCTCAGATAATCCAGAGGTCTGAGAGAGTATAGAGCTCCAAGAGGTTAGGTGTATGGATAAAAGATGTCACTTAGTATTTATTGCCCTCACTTGCTACAATGGCCTATGTCATGCAAGCCTGCATATGATCATGTTGGGACATGGCACGTTTAATGCAATTGCATAAGTCTTCTTGTCCTTCAACCACTTCCCAACTATCCTTACTTGCTGTGATTGAAGAACGGTGGGAGGGGGGACGCTTTGATAGCTAGAAAATAGGAGGACTGCCATATCTTATAAATACCCATTCCTCCAAGGGAAAGTGATAAGTTCATTTAACCCATACTGAAACTATCCTAAATTTTATCCACATTTCAAACGTAAGCGTCAGATACTCTACGACAAATAGGACTCTCACCGGTGACTTTTTTCCTTACAATTCTTTTTTCTCATGTGTCTAGGACGGACCCTCATCTCAGCAGGATACGTGTAGTGCTCGTATTATGGTAGCAACAATTATTATTATTTATTTAATAAAATAAAGTTTACAAATAATATCTACTAGAAACTCTGTCTATTTCCTTTTTGGCCCTTTTGCTATAGGGATTTGGCAATTTTTGGACCATGGATGTCTGTTAATTTCATTAGGAGTGTGCTAATAATTGATGAACCAAAGTAATAATCGATTCGGTTCAATCGATTTCTTTAGCTTCAATGGTTCAGTTCTTTGAGTAAAATAATCAATTTTTTGGTTCGGTACACTTTTTCTTAAAAAGTAATTTAGTTTGAACCGACCGAACCAAACCATAGTTTATATATATATATCTTGAACAACACCCTCCATTGCAAGTTGCCACCGTGTCCTCTAGCTCCATCGCCGGCTGACGTTGTTCCCAGCCATGCTCTGTCACTGTGTCGCTTCCATGGAAGCTCAACCACCGTCATGTTGCTCCATGGAGTCCAACCACCACCACTTTTTCCATCACATCCATATTCTCTCTCTATTTGTCTCTCTCTCTCGATATCTCTATATCATCTCTTTCAATCTCACACTCATCTGAGGTTCTCAACCTCTCTCACACAAGCTTCTGTCAGAAGGCAATTTGGGAACAAAATAATTTTGGATTTTATGTTAGATTAATATTTTGGGTATGTTTTTTAAGATCTTTGTGGTATTTAAGATTTAAGACTAAGATAATGTAAGATCTGGTAAGATTTACTGATTTAGGGTTGAGTTAATGTAAGATCTGGTGTGTTTGAGATTGTTTTCCATGGTACAGTTTGAAGTTTAAGATTTAGGGATTCTGCAACTTTATTTAGGAAATATAAAGATTTTATGTTCACTGAACTGATTATATAGGTTCGGTCCGGTTCACCTATTTTTTGACAGGTTCAATTTGGTTCGGGATATTAAGTAGCCGATCAATATAGTTCAATTACTTTTTTCAGGTAGTAACCGACCAAATTGAATCATGAACATCTCTAAATTGCATTCTAAGGAGGGGACTAGAGAAACTGTCGGCTTCGCTTATCCGAACCTAATGTCGAAGGGTTGGGGCCGAATAATAATTTGTGGCTAATATCTCTATAGAAATTTCACCAAATAATATTTTCCACACACTCAATTAGATTTTTGTCAACTTTTTGAATTAAATTTTTATCAATCTAATCTTTTTAAAAAGTTATAGCATTTTTTGTATACCATATTTACCCTTAAAATAAAATGGTTATTTTATTTTTTTGAAGATAATGTTAGAGATTTTCTTTGAAGATTCCAAAATTATTGGGTAGTTATTATCCATGTCCGTTAATTTAAAGGATATGAACAAGTAAATATTTATTGATATCCTTTTAATATAATATTTCTTTAAACCATTTTTTAAATTTAATGTTAAATCTTTTTAAAGGAAATCTATTTTTTTATTATTTTTTATTGCTGACTAATATTTAAATACATATTTAAGGTGTCTATATTTAATAGTGCTATATTATATACGGGAAAGTATAATCGTGTGACACTTAAATTTTAATGATTTTTGTAATTTATTGACTTTTGTTCTCTTTTTTTTATAAATTCTGTAAATTAATACCCAAAATTATTTATGGTCCTTAATTAATATTTTTTATATTTAATGTAAATATATTTAATAATCTTATTTTTGTTCATATTTCAGGTAAAAACTCTATATTTAATGAATTTTTAAATTTTTAAAATGTCATAGATTTCACTATTTTTTTCTTTTATCCGTATATATGGTTTGAAATATTTTGAATTAGTAAATGTCCTATTTTTCATATTTTTTTATTTTTAAAATATTTTAATATTTGTTCCTATATTTATCTTATGAAAATGTACAAGAAAGTTTTACTTCTTTTCTCGTTTATGAAAGTTCTTCATTTTCAAAGAAATTTGATATTTGTTGCTATATTTATTAGTTTTACTATATTTATGTTATGAATACGCATGTTAATACATAAATTTACATTTATATTCATGTTACAGGCCAGAGATAAAACTTTCATAATATGACAAAGTATAATCAATGTAAATACTTACTAACATTGACAATATATATATAAGTAATACATAAAGGCATAATGCTCATGTTAATACATAATTGTAACAAAATAAAATTTAGATTTTTAAAAAAGTACAATTCTTGTGAATACAGATTAATATTAAATTTGAGTCATGTTAATTACATATAATTAATTATTTACATGTAAATGGAACTAATTTATGGAGACTTAAATGATTATTACACATCATCTAAAAAATTGCTTACACATTACTATTTATCGAGAATAGTTAAAAAGAGTATAACCAATTTATAAAACACATATCTAATTTACATAGTATCAAACAACTATTTACACAAACACACACACACATATATATATATTCCAACTAGTGTCCATTTTTAATATTGCTAGATTCATTTGACGGCCCTTCCAATTGTTTCCATTTCTCCTTTGTCAAAAAACATGCATTAACAATTGTTTCTTTTCAAATTAAAAAATATACAGTCTAAAATTTGGGGTGTAAATTAGAATTAATATGAATACATTTTAGCCATGTAAATAAGCACATAAATGATATCATTTTGTACCTAACAAATAGATTCTTGAGAGAGAGTGTGTGTGTGAGATTTTAGTAGATTTGTTGAGATTTGAAATATTAGAGAGAAATTTTTTGTTTTCTTATGGATATTTTTTTGAAATTAGTAATATTTGATATTAAATTGAATTATATTAATTAGGAGATTAATTAGTAGAGATTATTTTTTTAATTTATAATTTGTGAGATTTAAATTCCTTATTTATTGGAGTTATAAAAATATGGAAATTAAAAAAAACTTGACAAAAATTAAATGTTTTCAAAAGTTTGATAAAAATCTAATTAGGTACTATAACCATGTTAATTGCCTAAAAATCACATATATCTAACTACTCAGCCTCTACCATTCATCCAGTGATGAAATTGAGAATCGTGAAAGGATCAAAATCTTTTTGGAAGAAGATTAACTAGCTTAGCTGCTGCAGTCAGCAAGATACGCTTTTATCCCTAAATTATGGATTTCACTTCACCTGTCGAACAAGAATACCCAATTCTTTATTTTCTATATTTAGAAATAAAGTTGGAGAAGAGGTTTGTGGAATTTGGGAATGATTGGTGGAATTGATATTCAATGTCTCCTTCCACTTTTATCTCATCAATTAGTTGCCTTTATTGTTTCTTTTCCTTTCTAGTATTTCAATATCTTGTCTATATATTATTGTAATTTGTACAAAAATTATATCGGAAATAAACTCACCTATTTCTTATTCTTGATTTCTTGACATGGTATCAGAATATAGGCTCTAATTTATTATTTTTTCCATGTCTGAGGCTGTTGATAATGTTAAGTGAGTATTTAGTTTAGTTTTCTTCTTTCTCTGTATAAACATTTGGTTCCTTTCGTTTTAGTGTAAACGAGAATTTATTTTGTTCTTCTTCTTCTACTCTTACACTCTTCTTTCTTCTCTTTTCTTTCTTCTCGTTCCTCTTCTTGTTCTGAAATTCTTCATGGTATCAAAGTTATCAGGACAAACGTCATAAGCTATGGTTGATCCTGTTGAAACCCTAGCCACCAAAACTTAAGAAAATCCTCAAGACCAAATTGCTTCCCCAACCCGTTCTCAGACAACCACTCAAAACCTTTGCATGCCCATCTCTGAGAAAGTAACTCAATCTCCTCCTTCCACCCATTCACACATTTTCCTACTATCCAACTTTTGCAACCTGAACTAAATCAGGCTTGATTCTTCCAACTTCATCCTGTGGAAATATCAAATTACCGCCATTCTTAAAGCTCATCAAGTTTTTGGCTACATAGACAGATCTATAAAATGTCCATCAAGATTCTTAAAAGATCTAAATAACGAAGAAACATAGTTCAGTGGGTGGCTCAAGATCACGCGTTAATGACTCTCATCAATTGAACTTTGTCACCAACGACTCTCACATATATGGTAGGTTGCGAGAGTTTGTAGGAGATCTGGGAATCTCTCGCGCAATGCTTTTTTCTATCTCACGATCCAACGTTATGTAACTTAAGTCTGATCTTCAATCTATCTCTAAACGGGCTTCTGAGAATATCAATGCTTATATTCATCGCATCAAAGAGGTAATTGACAAACTTTCTGCCTTTCTTTCAAGATTCAGGATGGGATGCTCTAATTTACACTATCAATGGCCTTCCCCATAAGTATAATACCCTCAGAACCTCTATTAGAACTAGGGCAGAACCCATGTCTTTAGAAGAATTGCATGATGTTCTAAAGTCAGAAGAACACTGTCTTGAGCAATAACGCAAGCAGTAAGACAATTTGGTTCAAAATACTACTTTTCTTACCAATTTCAATACTAGAGGATCTAAAGCGGTAGGGGTGGGAGAAGTTTTTGTGGTGGCAGAATAAATAATGATCGATTTGGCCAAGGCAGGGGTGGAAGATCACCAAATTGGAACACTACCAAGCCTTCCCTTCTTGGTGCACCTCCTCAATTTATGAAAACAATCAAGGTTTCAGTTGTGAACTCATCAATGGCCTTCATAGCAATAAGGTGCAATGTTAGATTTGCCAAAAATTCAGGCATCCGGGCATTGATTGCTATCACAGACTCAATTTTTTTTATCAAGGGAAAGGCCCATCTTCCAACTTTTTTGTGATGACAACCATGAACCAATCTCCTCATCTCACTAAATCACAGGTATGGCTTATTGACACTAGGTATAACACTCACCTCACACATGATGCTCCATTTTTCTACTAATCTTCTATCTATTAATCTTTTATCTATCTACCAGTTATGATTAGATAATAATTAATTTTTTTACCGTTGATGCTCCATTTTTCTGGATCCAAGACAAGGCAACATGGCACATATTGCATAAAGAGGCCAATGTCAATGCACTTTATCCCATTCCCTCCTCTACTAAAAGCTATTGTTTCCTATCATGATTTAATAACTTCATATTTCATTTGGCATTCTCAGTTTGGTCATCCTTCTTCTCAAACTGTTCGACATATTTTAAGTAGATCTAATATACCTTGTACTTCTGTGAATCTGGATAAATGCATTTATACTACTTGTATTACTAATAAGATGCCTAGACTTTCTTTTCCCACTTCTGAATCCATTTCTATCTCCTCTTTCTCTTATTCACAATGATGTGTGGGGTCCCTCTCCCACAACATCCTTTCTTGGTCATAGATATTATGTGATTTTCATCAATGATATGTCAAAATTCACTTGATTCTTTCCCATTTCCAACAAATCTGATGTGTTTCTTATTTTCAAATGGTTTAAATCCTTAGTTGAGAACATGTATTCTATTAGAATTAAAATCCTTTGTACTGATGGGGGAGGAGAATTTACTAGTGATTCTTTTGAAACATATCTTAATGATCATGGCATTTTACATCAAAATACATATCCATACACCCCTTAGCAAAATGGAGTTGCTGAGAGGAAACACATGCACATTGTTGAGACTGGCCTCACCATTATGGATCATGCATATATTCCTCTTCATTTATGGAATTATGCCTTTGCTACATATGCCTATTTAATCAACAGGATGCCTAGTGTTGTCCTTAATCATATTTCTCCCTTGGATGTGCTTCTTATCCAAATCTTAGATCTTATATAAAGAACAAGTTTTCTTTTCGTTTTGTCAATGTATTTTTCTTGGCTATGCTATGAATCAAAAATGTTACTTATGCTACGGTAAAAATAACAATAAAATTTATACCTCTAGACATGTTGTGTTTGATCAGGGTGTGTTTCCTTTTTCCTCTTCTCCTACTTTATCTATTGATATGCATTCTTCTACTAGTTCTCGATCTGTTAATGAGAATTATGTTTCTGTGTTACCTTTTCTGCAATCTTTTATTCCAACTTCTCGTACTCAACATAGTTCTAGCACTCTTCATTCTGTTCCCAAACTAAATAAAATTGCTGACTCTTTGCCTATTGGTAAGTCCTCTTCTGCTACTTTACCTTTTGTTGATACTCTATATAATTCTGATTCTACTATGATAGGTTATGGTATACATGCTTCTACTTCTCCTAATAGTCATGATCATACTGATTTACATATTGAGCATCTTCCTCATACCAGTACTGCAACCTTGCCTACAGGTTATAGTTTTTCTGAGCATACTGAGAATATTATTTTACCTACTGTTACTAATCATGATGAGCATTCTGATTTGCCTATTGAATTGACTATAGCTAGTACTCGTACATATCACACATAACCCAGTCTCCAATCTCATCACCCAATGCAAACCATATTCAAATCTGGTATTTCTAAGAAAAATGCTTTGGTTGCCTCTGGTTTCCCTACTCTCTCTTCCTCTACTTTTGAACCCACATCTTATACATCAGCTTCTAAACAACTTGTTTGGTTTCAAGCTATGTAAAGTGAGTATAATACTCTCTTATCCCAAAACATATGGACTTTTGTCCCTCTCCCTCCTCATAAAAATATGGTTGGATGCAAATGGGTGTACAAGTTAAAGTACAACCCTAATGTTATTTAAGTGTAACATAGATTATTCGTCAAAACTTGCAATCCATCCTTCTGCAGTAAAATTGTTCTCATCATACGACACTTAGTTATTTTCAAACACTTAACTATTTTCATACACATAGTCATTTCACACACTTAATCATTTTCACACACTTAGATATCTTCGCACACTTAATTATTTTTAAACACTTGGTTATTTTCACACTTAGCCACTTTCATTAATTTGATCATTTCCACATACTTGATCATTTTTATATATTTGACCGTTTTCACATTTAGTCTTTTTCAAATACTCAGTCATTTTCACAGACTTGATAGTTTTTATGTCTTTTCACAAACTTAGTCATTTTTATGTACTCTGCCATTTTCATACAATTAGAAGAAGTCTTATAAAGACAATAATGTTATTATTTTTTCTTGAAACAAATGAACTTTCAACACCAAGAAATCATAACAATGCTTTCAAGTTTTTACACTATCTAACTGAACAAAATTCACATAAATGATACACTAAAAATTGATTGTGTTGTCATTATTCCAACAAATCGTTTACAAAAAAATTCCAACTCATGGATCAAGTCAGTTTGAAACTAACTACTTGAATTTGTATCACTCGTGCATGTTTTTTCTTCACAATTCATTCTTCTTTACATCAACACGATTTGATTCCTCCCGAGCAAAACCTATCGTTAGAGGCATCTGTAGTATTAAGTACCACCTTGATTCTTGCCATAGTGAAGATTATTGTTGAGTATATGATGTTAATCACTTCAAGAGAAAGAGAAGATGAGCGAGAAGCAGGAAAAAAGTAGGCCAAGTAAAAAGCCAAGATGCTTGCCTTCATAATCCATAAAACAGCAAGAAGGAATATTATTAAATATGCATGGATAACCTCATTGCATCATGTAAAATATGCAAAGATGAGTTTAAGATTGATAGTAGATTAAAGGAAGATAACCTGAAAATGCTCCCAACTCAATATTATTAATATGAAAATCAATACAACTTTGTCCAAATAACAATAATAAAACAGAGGAATAACATGAGAAATTTGAAATTTGGTACTATGACTTATGTATATGATGGTTGACCATTATGAATTCAACTCGCCGATGTGTCACGTGCCGCTTCTATGAACTACTACCAAGTGTCAGTTTTGACTATTCAACGTGATTCTTGGATCCATGTCAGCGACCGATCAACATAAAGTGTATATTTTATTATTTATTCTTTCTATGTAAGCATTCACATCCTTGTAACCACTAAGTAAAGTGATAAATCTTAAATGGGTCCCTTGCATGGGAACAATTCCGGTGCTTGTGGTCTGGTAGGATTTGAATGAGGTTCGTTGTATTGGAAAAGGTATCGCTTCACCAGTATGGCCTCTTTGAGAACCGTGGATGTGTCGTCTTCCCATTTACAGGAAGGGATTTAGTTTTTGGGACATCCCTCGAGTGGGGTCTTGGAGGAACATCGCCTATCTCGTCGATGTGGCGCGCTCTCTGTGTTCTTCCTTCCTAGATTCGCTGTCACTACACGTGACACATGACGCAATGTGAAAGTTAGTGTACATGAGAATCCTCCCCATAGATACCCTGACCCACGTGGTTATGGTCATCATAAATGATGACTTGACATTTCCACCCCCATGAGCTTATTGAGATGTCATTACGTAGGGTCCACTAACAATTAATCAAAGGATTAATTAGAGTGGACCCCACATGAAGCTTCTCTATAAATATAGGCCTTCCCTTTCATTGTAGGGGACATTGTTTTTGCTTTTTTTTCATATTTTCTATTTACTAGACTTGGACAATTCTCTCTGAATTCCTCCTCCCAAGAGCATTTTGTCACCTTCCATAGGTTGGCTCAAAGTGCCCGTCCTTCACCTTTTAGATCTCAACCTCTACATTCTCAGGCTATATTTATCATTTATTGTGACTAGATCACACTTGTAATTGCACTCTCATGACATCACGGTCACACCCCCTTAGCTCATGAACATTTCAACGACTTCACTTGGGAGTGATCTATCACTGTAACTTCAACTATGTCAGGAATGGACGAAATCACCACCACACGGGAGCAACCTAATGTCAATGTAATAGTTGTTACTACATCATGATGGATCATGCTGCAACTATCAATGAGTTGAAAATTTCTAATAGGGATCTCTATGCTTCCAATAATGAGATTTGAGCAATGTTGAGTACCCCCACAACATTACTCTAAGGGTCTTCCACATAAAATACACATGCACCTCCACCGTTCAACCTGATGCAAAATGGCCAGTCGTGAATAAGCTTAGAGCAACCACAAGTCTCAACTCCTAATATTCATGCTCCACCTACACATTGTCACTGCCAATGATGTCATGAGACCTACTACAACCACTGGCAATGAAAATGCGGGCAATCCATTCAACCAATCTCTGGTCATCATCACACCCACTGTCATGATGCAAGTACCGCCAGTGCAAGAGATGCAAGATGCTTCACAATATATCACTCATGAGTATTTAGAAAAGATCTCCAAGCAGAGAGGATGAGAACATCCATGAACGACTCAATCATAGACTCTCAACCATCGTATCCAGTAGAACTTGCAACCTAACCATACCTCGCTGAATATGTCCCTCCTAAATTTCAGAAATAAATAGGAAGACTGGTTATGTAAAAGAGCATATAACTCGCTTCATTTCTGATCTAAGGCCATATGGTTATGATAACTCTATGCACCTGAGGGAGTTTTCAAAATCACTTACTAAACAGGCTTATACCTGGTATGCTAACTTAACACCATGATCTATTTTTACGTGGGCACAAATGACATCCATCTTTTGTGCAAAGTTCTTTGTGTTAGGTGAAAAGGTGAGCATCATAATTCTCGAGAGAGAATCATAAGGACCCAATGAAGAATTGACAACTTATGTACCACGATTCAAGGACAATGCGATGGAATGTATAGATGATTATAAAGAAGAGGGATTGGTAAATATATGCATCAATGGTATTATCAACGAATATAAAGTGCACTTGGAGAATCTGAATATTACTTCTTTCGCACGTCTTCAACTAGATGCACAATATACAAGCACCTATGTAATTAGGCAAAAGCTGACTGAGTGAAATGAGCATGGAGACAGTACGTGGAAACTGACATCACGATATACATCACAAGTAGCCATGGTACAGTCACATGGTCGAGGATTCGAAAGGAATAGAGATGGCAGAGATATTCCACCATCTTTCCCTTGTTCGATTGATGAAGTTGAAGCCTTCCTTGATGCATGAGTTAAAGATAATGAAATCAAGCGTCCTTGGGTTGATACACTCTCTACACGAGAGGTGAGGTAATCCCCTAAGTATTGTCATTTCCACATAAGTTTGAATCATCCGACTAAGGATTGTAGGAGTTTGAGGAGGATATTTGACGAGAAACTAAAAAAATGAGAAATTATCATAGAAGATGTCGCTCATGTTGAAGAACAACATTTTCCTCAGCATGCACAGGTAAACATGATCAGTGCATATGGTGGTGCTTCATAATATCCTGAGCCATCTTGCACGGGTGTCTAGGATCGAGACATATCCTCTTGGAAAGATATTCGAATGTCGAAGTCAGAATCATAATCTACATCATCATGAACATCACTCGCACTTAGGACTTGGATTCCTATCAATACTTTGCCTTGACTACGATGAGGGGAAAATGGTACACCAGCAGTAGAATCGAAGATATCCACTATCATAGGTACTGAATCCAAAAAAACATTAAGGTCGCCTAGATTATCATGGGGAATGGGAAGTCCAATGGATGAATCATGAGGGACCGCCACGACAATTAGGTTCATCACCGAGTGAGCTTGTTCATTCAACATTCGAGCATCTATATGAGCAAGATCAGAAGCTTCAATATTGATTGACATTGTTGTTTCCATAGGCATTGTCCTAAAAGAGTCATGCACCATATATTATTGAAATGTTCATAAATAAGAATATATAAATAGATTAAAAGAAAAACTTACAACACGGCAAGTAAATGACATATTGCATGTCTGTCCATCATGGTATCTTTCACATGTTCAACAATTTGATCTTGCCTAGGGGATGAAGGGGATATGCTAAGTATTTCAGGCCCAAGAACCTTATATGTGCTCCAGTCCTGAAAAAGGGAGCATAAGAAGCTTTTACACAAAATTAATATAGAGTGATGTTGAATGACAATTGCTATTAAAATAATAACATGTGATATCATCCTCCTGGGATGATGTGAGACTGTAGTAGAAGTATAACCTACTTTAACATAGATTTGCTCAAGTCCTTGTACATGATGTTCGTTAGTATCACCGAGTGACTTTGAGGCCGTGGCAAAGTCCTAAGAAAATACACATAATAATCTAGGCGACCTTAATGTTTTATATGATAATAATCTAAGGGACAATGTTATTGAAAAATCAGAAAATTAACAAAGCTACATGATAATTGATTTATATGACTTACATCAAAACCATCAACCACTTCAGACTGATAGTACTTAAAAGATGTGTTTCGCAAGCCTCAACAGGCTCACAAATTGTTATGTCAGCAATCTTAGATTTAGACTTTGCTTTTCTGCGGGGATGTAACATGAACCTTGGATATTTCTTTACCTTTGTCTATAGCAGATGCTTTAACACGAGGCTTCATCGATATAACCTTAGTAGCTCCCCTTTTTCATGATTTTCAGGCTTCTTTATTGAGAGGACGCAATGTTAAGTCATTCTTATAAATGACTAACTCTACTGGAGTCCTTGAGTCTGAGTCAATGAAAGACCGCTACTTCCCTGCTAAAGTTCTCCAATAAATTTTCATACTTCTAGAAAATGAAGGAGCATGGGATGATCGAGGTATAGAAATCAAATGAGAAACGTTGTTTAAACAATTTTTTCCTTCCATCCATAATGCAAATGTTGCCGAAAAACCTAGCCTGACTTCCATTGGTCGTGGAACTCACTGATCAAAACCGAATTGATAACATGTACTGTAGAAAAAGTTACCATATATTTCCTTCTCATGCTCAACTATGACAGGTAGTGTTGAAGGTGTACGAATTGCTATCATGAGTTATTCCTCCCATCAAAGTGACATCATTTTCCCGTCAGTTCCAAGGTCAATGTCTTTATTAAAAGCAGGCCATAGATTCTTCAGCATGTAACCTAAAAGTTCTGATATGTAGGAATGAGATTTGAAGTATCCCAATCTATCAATGATCATTGAGAAGTCGACTACTTTAGGCTTCATTACAGAGCTTCATGACCATGTTCTAGGTGGATGATCAATTTCTGGAAAAGTTGAGATCTTGACCGTTGCTGGTGCACACCGAGAGTAATGTTCCCACATAAACATCTGTAAGAATACACTATCGACAAATGTTGCAATCTCATAACGTCCCAACGATCGTTCTAAGTCATAGTGGATTCGATCAAGGAGGTAGTACAAATTACCCAAGAATATTGGAGCTAAGGCGATTTTTTGATCTTACACTAATCTGGCCGCCAATACGAATACACGAGTATTCATCATCTCATTGGGAAGACCTAACGCAATAATTTTTATATTATAGTTGTGCAACAATCATTTGGCAGTAACATATTATCATTGGGATAAAAAAATGTGCTGATATTACCTTGAAAAATGTGTCGTGATAACCATAATGCAATAAAAGCAACTAATTCCACCTTCTTATCTTCAGCGCTAGGTCTTGCTATGATCCATGCTGCTCTTCTCTTTCTTTGTTGGAAGCATTGACGTCTTTGAAGAAATAACATAACCACCCAAAAAAATTGCTCTTTCACTTATATCATTTCCTGTGGATGATTTCTTATGAGATTTGGAACGATCACCATGTAACCTGTCCACTAAGATTTCACATCTGGCTCGAGCTTAGTCATTGTAACATTGTAATCGCCAAATAAAGGAAGGCATAACAAAAAGTATACATCCTCAAGAGTAGGTGTAAATTCACTCCAAGTAGTGATGAAAGTATGTGACTATCTACTCCAATCCAATAACAAAGTTGAATTGTTGAAGGATCACGAAGAATAGTAAGTTGTGAACTAACCATCAGCGCCTCAAATATGCCCACTTTCTTCAAAATTGAAACTTATTCAGGGATTGAAAATAGTTTTCCCATTCACGCTATTCGGTTGCTACCTTATTGTTGCTGCAGATAACAATTGGAGATATGGGAAAATCACCTCGTGCATACCTAAAAAGGGGAATTGAGTCTGCAAATATATATTCCATATTTTTGCTTTCTTACTCAAGCAATGAAATAGAGTATGCATAAGTTTGCTCCTCAATCATCTTTTTCATGTCATGAATTACTTGAAGAGCATTGTCTTTCATGGCATTCCAAGGTTTATTTGGAACTAGTGGAGGCATGTCAGATTTTGGAGTAGTAAGAATGGTTTGTAAGTTTTCCATGATAATCAACAAGATTTTACCCTAAAAATGATGAGAAAATCAAATTCCAATATTAAAAAAATTTGATAAATTAAATTATTTAAAAAAAATATTAATCATGCAAATGCGTCCAAAGACGCCTTTGCAAGCCGCATGCAAAGGTGTCAAGCATGCCTTTGCATGCCACATGTAAAGGCGTCCAACACGCCTTTGCATGCACATGCAAATGCGTCTAACGTCGTTGCATGTCCCACATAATGATGTTTGACGATGTTTCAATACTATTATACATTTTTTACAGCCGGTGCTCCATCATATTCTTATTATGTAATTCTTGTTGTATTATGATTAATTACCTGAACGGTTGATATGTGAGATTGATCTGCGACAGAACTTCACTTGTACAATGGTAATCTCTGACGGTGACTATTTATAAAAAAAAAAATCAATATCACTTATGACATGAAATATTTGACAAGAAGGAAAAGGGATGATGAAAAATAAATTTTACCATACTCAAAAGTGATGATTCTTCTGAAGGATGTGAAATGAAAAACTCTACTCATCATAGGTGTCTCTCTTATATAGGGGGAGAATGAATTTGGCAGGTTTCTCAAAAGACCGAATTTATTACAAAGGAAAAGTTTGATAGTTTGGCAGATTTCCAAAAGACTAAATTTATTAAAAAAGGAAACGTTGCCAAAAACACTAGAGATTCTGAAGATAGGAATTGTTTCCAACAAGAATTAAATATTTGTATGACATCATCTTCTAATATTCAACACACGGTGAAATATGGAATGTTTTTCTAAAAAATAAATTTTCATACTAAAGGCGTGGGGATAGACTACTGAATGTCAAGATTGCAACGCCACTAACGGTTCGATAATATGAATTTTCTATCAAAAGTTATGGATGAAACAAAACTTTCCTAAAATGGAAAAAACACATATTTGAAGGCCTAAATGACAGAATTTGGCCAAAAAATGCATGATTCATTAGCTCATTTCCCATGCAACTAGACCCATTATACACTTGAATTTGATGTTGTAATGACCCTTGGAGTCAGAAGGACTATACCAATAACGAACCTACAACGTGCAATATTATGTTGAGAAGACACACGTCGGTTATATTGCATCCTTATAGTAATGGTGTTATATTCCTACTAAATTCAAGGAGTTTTACGATTACAACACAATACAAAATTGACAGTTCGAACAACGCAAGGGAATTTACGGCAAAATACAAATTGAGGGCTTAATTGCAACATATGATAGAGAACACAAAATATCCTTCATTGCGAGAGAAATTATAAAGATATAAATAGATTGGAGTTTCGTTATTGAATTGCTACAATCAAAGGTCGTATGACATAACTTGTGTACGATTTGCTTTTTCTACATCAAACTTGTATAGGGAGCTAAATGTATATGATGGTTGACCGTTATGACTTTGACTCGTCGATGTGTCACATATCGCTCCTATAAACTATTGCAAAGTGTCAGCTTTGACTGTTCAACGTTATTCCTAGATCCACGTCAGTGACTGACCGATATAAATTATATATTGTATTATTTATCTTTCTATGTAATCATTCATATCCTTGTAACCGCTAAGTCAAGTGACAAGATTAAGTGGATCTCTTGCCTGGGAAAAATTTGGGTGGCTGTTGTCTGGTAGGATTTGAACGAGGTTCGCTGTATTGGATAGGGTATCCCTTCACCAATATGGCATTTTTTATGACCGTGGATGTGTCGTCTTCCCATTTGTGAGAAGGGATTTAGTTTTTAGGCACCCCTCAAGAGGGGTCCCAGACGAACATCACCTATCTCGTCGATGTGGGGCGCTCTCAGTGTTCTTCCTTCCTAGATTTACTGTCACCGCACGTGACACATGACGCAATGTGAAATGTAGCATACATGAGAATCCTCCACATAGATACCCTGAACCACGTGGTATAGTCATAATAAACGATAACTGGACGTTGCTTCTCAACGAGCTTGTTAAGGTGCATTACGTAGGGTCCACTGACAATTAATCAATTGATTAATTAGAGTGGACCCCACATGAAAACTTCTTTATAAATAGAGGCCTTCCCTTTCATTGTAGGGGACATTTTTTTCTTTTGCTTAATATTTTCTACTTGCTAGACTTGGAGAATTCTCTCTAAATTCCTCCTTCCAAGAGCATTTTGTCACCTTCCACAGGTTGGCTCAAAGTGCTCGTCCTTCAACCTTCAGATCTAAACTCCATGTTCCCATGCTATAATTGTCATTTGTTGTGACTAGATCACACCTGTAATTTGACCCACATGATGTCACGATAACACCCCCTTAACTCCTGAACAACTTAATGTTCATCCAGAATAATATAGACTCGTTGTCAACAACCAATTTTAATTACTCAAAAAATTACTTGCAACCCTACACAAGGAGAATAAGAAAAGGCTTGAGTGACTTAATTCGTTTGATTCAATAATTAATTTTGACACATTAATGTAAGAAACACATTTTTCACGTTAATTAATTTAACACATTAAGATCTGATTTAGGAGCCAAAAAATTCAAAGGCATTGTTTCCAATATACCTTATGGAAGGCCTGG
This sequence comes from Datisca glomerata, assembly GCA_003255025.1. Lineage (NCBI taxonomy): Eukaryota > Viridiplantae > Streptophyta > Magnoliopsida > Cucurbitales > Datiscaceae > Datisca > Datisca glomerata. The sequence goes on along the minus strand of QANY01010417.1, from coordinate 1,256,010 downwards.
CTTAAAGCTCTCAGATAACCACATGAACAAAGTTAAAGCAGAAACTGGTGCTCACATTATTCGTGACAAAACTCTCAGGCAACCCATGCTGATATTTTTGTTCGGTTATGAGAACATACTTCTAGGTATTTTTTCAGGTTTGGATCATGTGAAGGCCACTTCAAAGTATAGATACAGGATATTAGATCAGATAAAATTTAAAGGGTTTCTTTGTGAATATCATTTTTAGATAAACTAATAATAACAAATTAGTCTATTTAAGAAATATTGATGACATTCTCTCAAACAAATAGAAGTTCATATTCTCATTAATATAATATTACCTAAATATTAAAGGAAGTACACAAGTTCATATGACTTTAAACAACAGAAAAATGAGTAAGTCAATGGCTTGGCAAGTGTTAAAGCAACTCTACAACATTATGTAAACATAAAATCTTTTAGATTTAATGTTAAATTGCATATATCAAGCGACAGAAACACAGCAATAAAAAAGAATGAAAACAAAGAAATGAGTTAACCATACTGCCCCGGATGAATCTCTTCCCCCTCAAAGTAAAAACATGTAATCTGATTGTGCACTAGTTGTTGCATACCTACAACATAAAGTTAATCATTTTTTACATCGACGTCAAAAGTTGGAACATAAAATGTAAGTTCATTTTTTGCAGCTATAAATAAAAATTAAGTACTGACATTCTAGCAGAAGGTCTATCACCTTCTGGAATTCAGCCCCTGCCAAACATATGGCTTTCGAGCAGTATTCAAGACCCAAGCATCAGACATAACTTTTTTCCTGATAAAGAATGCAACGTTTAGATCATAAGATATCTTAGACAAATGATCAATCGAAATAATCTTATAGCAATGTAAAAAAAAATTCTGGATGAATTATTCAAAAAAATGTAAACATCTAACATTGCATATCTGAAGTAAATTTGCACACCACAATACTCAAGGAGATCATGATAAAATAAAGGACTTTTCTATTATTCTCTTTTCATTTGGTTTCACTCTATGAAAATACTAGTGATATCCTAATTCATTCAGAGAACCATTGCCACAACAAAATTGCAGAAAGAAATAAATAAGATAGAACTAAATGATCACAGGTCTCTACCATATTTGCCGCTCAAAGTAACTAGATATCTTTGAGTAACCAAGCCCATTACATGGCCATAATGAAGTTCAGGTCCCTATCCTTTTACAACAACTCTACATTCACATTTAAAAAAATTGAAAGTAGACTTTCTCATACTAAAATTCAAGATCATTGTGAAACTAAGCTCACCTATGCCACCTGAACTTATCATTGGTCAAGTCGAGCACATAATAAGATGAGTCTTCAATTGAAGATCCCAAATACATAATTTTAAAATTCTATTGTTCCTATCAAATTACCTGGAAAACAACCATAGTGTCGACTGTAACCACTGTGTGTGCAGCCCTAGGAGATGGCGGGTCACTGCAAGACTCATTTTTCACAATCAAACACTCGGGTGTCAAAAAATTGCAAAAGTCAATTCTAGCTTAAAACAAGAGAGATAGAGAGAGACCTCGGGACCTCGTTGGCGGAGTGGCCAAGGAATAGCGAGAGAACTCATCTCTGATTGCAAAGGTAGTAGGTACGAGGTATCCTTGAGAATCATTCAGGAACCTTAAACCAAGACCTAATTGCCAGTAATAGAACTCCCAACTTCACAGCAGAAACCAAAAACTCTGAGAAATAGTGACAAATGAAACCCTAGGTTCTCATTCTTGAATGCAATAATATCGCTAAAAGCAAACAAAAAATTAGAGACAAACATCTGCCCAGTTCTCTAGAACAAGAATGAAAAGCATGCCTTAGACTATAGGGTAGAAGACGAAGGAGAGAAGGATGAAAGAATGAGGGAAAATGGGGGGAACATACCATAGTAGAGAGAGAGCACCGATCATGACGGAGAGAGCACCCATTGTAGAAGAAAGGAGCTCGTGTTTTCTAAGGAAAAAGAGATAATGAGTTTTGTTCGAAGAAAGAAGAGAGAGATAATTGAAGAAGATGATTTTGGTGACCGGTTGAGCCGGTTGTAAAGAAAAGGAGGAAAAATCAAACTAAGGGCCGGGACTGTCTAGGCCAATTCCAACGACCAGGATCAATCCCAGAATTAATGCCGGGAAAAAAATTTCTGGCATTGGAGATTGATCCATATATATATATTAAAAGTTGGGTATGGATTCTTCAAATTACACCAAGTGTCATATCTAATTTTATGCCAAGTATAATATCTACATTAATATTATAATTAATCATCTATGCATATTAATTTAAAACACTGGTTTTAAATATTAGATATATATAACAAATTTATAATTAAAATATGAAAATGTCTTATTTAATTTAAATATTAAATTTACGTCAAATCTGTGTAATTAAAATTATAATCCATTGCTTTTGGTTTTCTCTTTGCTTTAATGATAACAAAGGGAAGGTCATATATCACCTAATACTATCAAGAATAATTCTTATGTAAATGTAATTACATTCTCAAATAAAAAAATGTGTTAATATCACATGATCTCGAATTTTATCCCAAAATCAATTTATCCCTCAACACTATTTTTTCTTCTGAAATGGTATTTAAACTTTCTTCATCCATCACTTTACCCCATTGTCAAAATTTTACGTTTAACACCGTTTAATTGATCACGTGTATTGCACATAATTCCTAACAATTTTGTTGGGTTAATATCATAGGACCCCCCCTGAATTTTATCTCAAAATCAATTTACCTCCTAAACTATTTTTTCTTCTGAATTGGTATTTAAACTTTCTCCATCCATCACTTTACCTTCTTAAACCCGAAATTTAGGTATATATAACATTGTTCCTATCATGAAATAGGCTTTTGATTTTGTTGAAGGATATATTATGACAAGTGAATATGATAATTATTCAATTATTTTGTTGATAAATATTACAATTATTTTGTTGAAGGATATGGTATGCCACTTATGTTGGTTTACTATTAAATATTGCAACTATTTTATACATCCGTTAAAAATAACATATAATAATAGGTTTTACATGTGAAATGCTCTTACAATAAAAAATGAATATTTCTTCGTTGATCAAAATATCTACATATTTTGAATAACTTTATACATAAAAACAGTGAAATAACACACATACTTTTTAAAAAATATTAAGTTAAGTTGATTCTTTTCAAAATTTTGACAAATTAGTGAAGAGGGAGATGTAATTTGTGGATGATTTTTTTATGGGAAAACATGAGAGATATATACCTTATAAGGTTGAAGAAATTGACAAATTGGAAACAAAATAGGCATGTACAGTGCATGTGAGTATTTAACAGTCATTTAATGGTCAGGGGATAAAGTGATAGATGAAAAAAATTTAAATACCAATTTAAAAGAAAAAATAGTTTAGAAAAAATAGTTGAGAAATTAACTCATAAAAAATTGCACAATCCTTTCTGTTATAACAATTATAATATGGATATTCTGCCGTTACAATTTAGGATTAAATCGTAATTAAATTATATTAATAAAGAGTACATGGAGAACAGGAAAGGGCAACAATTCAAGACATCTTCTTTTTTCTTTTGTGACTCTAAATTTAAAAATCCAATTCAACACATCATAGTTATAAGATCAAATATCTCCTCATGACACCAATATATCTCCCCATCTTCTTTGTGTACGTAATTAAATACCTCCAAAATGGTTCTTTTATTTTGTTGTTAATTGATTTTTTTATGCCATTCCTCTAAGTCATCTTCAATGTTTTGCTATTTTTAGGTTAGACTCTATCTCACCGTTATTAGATTTTACCGATTGCTGCTAAAATTGATCATTCAAGTTAGTTTACTATCAATGTATAATTTGCTATCGGCCATAACTTTTAAACTTCAAAACTCCTCTTCAGCTTTGCTGGTATTTTGATTTCTCTTACAGTTTTTTATTGCTCTTATTAGATGTTTGTTTTCCATGGAGAAACACCGAATACAAGCGACTATTAAAGACTTTTTTTGTTGTGTTAAAGATTCTTATTTTCCTTCATTTTATTAATATTTTTCCATGTTGTCTGACTTAATAGATAAGATGAATGAAAAACATTCGCAAAATACGGTACATAGAATACAATTCACATTAGAATTTTATATGCTACGTAAAAAATAACATGCATCTTGAATTAGACTATATTATTAAATTAATGTTAATATTTCTCTTTTAGTTCTATATTATTAGCATCTTTAAGTCGGAGTAGTATTGTGTTCCTAATGATTCTGTGTGGTGTGGACTGCGTCTATTATTTTTTCGTATGATTATAGATATTAACTTTTGATCTTCAATGATATGTTATATATGATCTTTTTCTTTGTAACTTATAATTAATATATTTTTTATCTAATTATTTGTATGTTGCACATATTTCACAAAACTCAATCAAACTAATCAGAAAATTATATATTCAAATTATGATCATACTTAACTACGTGCACGTGGCATTGTGAGTTATAATTTTTGGTATTAACAAATTATTGACCATGAGGAAAAAAGCTTTTAATGAGTTTTTTTATTGTTGGCAATTCTGCCAATAGTAAACTTATTTTTTTAGTAATTACTTATTATTGGAAAAGAATATGGGTCGGTTGAGTCGGGGCGGGCTGCTTTCGGCCTTCTGTCTGATCTCTAGACTAGGCCTATTAGGCCCATAATTTTCATGTCAAGGCCCAAAGCCCAACCCAATCTTATTCGGCCTAGTCTCGAGCTTAGTCTTTCAGTCTCAATTTCAGATAATGACCGAGCTAGTCTTGGGCTTAATCTTTCGCTCTCGAATGGACTTATCAGCTTTCGGGTTCTTCGAGCTTTTTTTATATTCCTAGTTGAATGCTAGAAACATATAGGACAAATTTTCAGAAATGTTACATTACTTCTTTTGTCAAGGGAAATGTTAATTACTTTATTTATTGTGAAAACTTTATTGTTAGAGAAGTTCATTTTAACTATTAATAAATCAAACAAACATTTAAAAACTTAAAATTAAAAATAAATTCTTAAGACTATAAATTACAGTCACAAACAAAATATAAATAAAACATGATTAAGATCAAAAAGTTTTCCCGTTGAGTGAAAGTAAAAAGTAGTGCAAAATGAGAAGTAAATTATACAAACATTCTCTCAATGTGGATGCATCCAAATTTTGGAGGTTTCATATTATTTCAAGTGAAAAATAATATCAAAATCCGTGAAATCTCATATTCTCTAATTTTTCTTATACCAAACAAATGAATGTTCCATAAGATAATCACAATACTGGAATTCTTGGAAGTTCAAAATAATTGTCCTTGTAGTGAATTATTGTTCTCAATAAATAGAGGAATCCTTCAAAATGATGATACTAATTTATAAAGTAAATATGCCATAAATAACATGAAACTTTATTCCATGATTCCAGAAATGTTCCTTTTTCTTCTAAAAGCAAGCTCAAAGCGTCAATATTTTTTTCTTTTACTTCTTATAAAAGGTTGTTAGTGAAATAAATCAGTAGATGCACTGACATCCATTTAAGCTGACACCTCATTAGTATCATCATCATCTAGCTCACTCAACATTTGATTAAAATATAATAAAAAGAATTAACAAAAAAGAACATAAAAATAAATCAACAGAAATTTAAAAGAATGCATGTTACAAATATAGTCAGTGATACAAGAAGTGCAAAAAGTCAGAGTAGTCCACCAACATGTAGGAGTAACTATAATGGGGGATCTAGACGCCAAACAATATATAACCATGTTACTCTCCCAGTAAATTTGTTTGACCATAAAGTCTATTTAAGATATTAAATTCAAACACATATCTGAAGCACGACGTCAACGTCAAATGACTTTTCAAGACCCGGAATATAATATGGTTACCAAATAAGCAGAATCACTATCCAACAACAAATGTCTTCATGGACAGTAGCAGCCAACTCAACCACAAAATAAAAACAAATGTCAAGGTGGATAGTAAAATAACCCTTCACAAATCCTTTTGAAGTACGAAAGACGTCTCCACAACTAGCAAGGTCAGTGCTACCAAAAGTCGTTATGTCTATGTTAACCTTAATTCAACTTGATGAGGGAGGATACAAAATGCTTTCAAGATACTTGGAAAGACGTCTTGAACCATGAAAATACTGAAGAGTCAAAATCTCATCTATCTAAAATTGCATCATGCCTGTCTAAGTTGAGTCTACCTCACGAACAGAAAGTCAAAGAAAAAAAAGTGCCTCAGCAAAAATATGGTGTCTACCATCAAAGAGGGCTTGGTTACAAAGAGGCCACACCACCTAGAAGACATGAATAATGGAGGTCAGGCATAGAGCCTTTGATTGCATGCTAAAGGATAGCTTCATTGCCTCATGCCAAAGATGCAACAAATTACCATACAATTTGATATCATGCCCAAAAACATCCGAAATTGCATCCCACAAATTTGAACAAAAGGATACTCGATAAATAGATGACGTAAGATCTTCTTAACACAAGAAAAGCAACATCGGGAAGGAAAAATAAAACCACGAGCACATAACGTAGAATCAGTAGGAATCTTCCCATGGAATAAGGACCAAGTTAGGACCTAATGAGATTGTGGAATTAAAGGCATCCAGATCTACTTACCCCAACTAACAGAAACTATACCTTAGAAAGATAAGCATAGGCAGCCCCACTAGAGACAACACCATCTTAAGAACGTCTAAACCAACATGTCTAGATCAGAACTCACTACCATTCTCTCAATTTCACAAGTAAGCATCGAATGAGAAGAATGAAAAGACGCTGCAAATGACCAATCTGAATCAATGTACACATCTCTCACGAGAGACTCCAAAGAAGGTTACAACAAATTATAATCCTTAACCAAATCAATTAGCGAAATACCCAAACAATTATATATCCAAAATTGAATCTTAGAATGACGACCGATCAACCACCTAGACTTAAGACCAAAAGCGTATAATGAGACTTTAGGCATGGAAAATTGAAAATGAGATATACCACGATCTCAGTCTACGATTCTGATGAAATAATGAGCACAAAGGTATGTGAAAACTATAGTCTTCAGTTAACAACTACAAGTGAGATTTTTCAACTTGTCTTGTTAAAAATGTACAGGTCATTAATGCCAAGACCACCTTCCCCTTTCGACTTACAACAAGATTCCCAACGCACTTGAACAGGTTTGTGAGAATCAACTGAACCTGCCCAAAAGAAGTTTCTAATATCATAATTTAATCCTTCAAAAGAGAAAAAGTCCAATGATAAACCTGAAAAGAGTGCAAAAAAGAACCTTGAATCACCAAATTAATGAAGCATAACCTACCCACCATGAATAAAGTAAAACCTATCTAAGAAACCAATTTTCTTTAGATTTTATCAGTCCATGGAACCAACCAATGATGTCTAGGAGCACCAACAAAGAGAGGAACCCCTAAATCATAATGGTTGCCCTTTACGCATTCTAGACGTGGAAATAAGATCAGTAATTCGATTTTTAGAGATGCTCTTGCCAAAATATAGAGGATTTATCCCAATTGAATCACTGACCTGAAAAAGAGTCATAAAGATCAAACACATCTAAAACAAGTTAAAGATTCTGAGGAGAAGCCTTGCAGAAAAATAAAATATCATCCGCGTAAAGAAAGTATCTTAGAGCTCCCATCCCAATTGGAGAATGGATCGAAATAAGAGAGTCTACATCTATAAGGTTAGTAAGATATCTACTAAAATATCCACGGCCAAATAGAAAATGAGTATAAAAAAGGGATCACTTCGTTGCACACCACGAGAGCACCCTAAAAACCCTTAGGGACCCATCAATAAACACCAAAATCCTAGCCGGGTCAAAAGTAGTAGAAATCAAGCCAATAACTCTCTTTGAAAAATCAAAACACCTGAGGGCCTAAAAGTGGAAAGGCCAACTTATTGAATCAAAAGTCTTGTGAATATCAATCTTCAGAGCTAGATGATCACTATGATTACTATTGCTCATAATATTAAAACATTAAGAAGGATTAGTAATAGTCAACATTACGGTGATTCTGAATGAAACCATATTCATTGGGAGAAATAATATGAGAACAAATACTGAAAAGACGATCAACAATAATCTTGATAATGACTTTAAACAAGAAACTAACTAGAGCAATTGCGAAACTGATAACGGTGATAGCATTTGGCGTCTTCTTAATGAGGACCATAAAACTAGAGTCCAGTCTTGGAAAATATAAACTATGTGAAAGAAATCATGCATTGCGAAGACCAAGTCTTACCCCACAATGTCCAAACAATGACGATAAATTTTACCGAAATATTACCCGGACCTGGATCACTAAGAAGATCCATGTCAAATATTGTTCTCCTCACCTCATTAGAAGAAGGAATTCGAAGCAGCAATGATTTCTCCTCGACATCGACCAAAGAAGGAATATGCTCCCGAACGATAGAAAAAATATGAACTACAGTCACGAGGATCAGAAAAAAAAGTCTTGATAATAGTACATAACATGATCGTCAATCTAAGCCAGATCACAGGATATATCATCACCAATTCGCAAAGAATAAATAGACTTTTCTCCTTCTTCACTTAAGTAAAGAATGAAAGAAGTTAGAATTACGATCACCCTCTGCACGCTACTTGATTCTACTTTTTACTCGTAGAAAAACATCTTGTTGCACAATAATCGTATCTAATTCAGCAAGATCATTAGAAAAAGATCATAAAAACCCTCAAATATGATCCTATCTTGAACGAATGTGACTTTCTTGTTAGTTTTAATAACATTCAGGACAATATTGCCAAACACAACCCAATTTCATTTACTCAAAGTTGCCTTTAAAAGTTGTAGTTATGAATAAAACCCCAATACCTCTACCTGCAACAGAAGATGACTGAAATAAACTATCCAAATCATAGAATAACGGATGAGAAACCTATATAACCTGAAACTTGAAAGATCGAGGACCCGAGGAAGCACCCGTAGAATATGAAATCAATAAAAGATGATGATCAGAGTGCAATCTTGGTAATATAACAGAAGAGACTTTGGGATCCAATATCAAGAAAAGACGAAGAGTAAAGAGCCCCATCTAAATGAGAAAAAAAACCATATCACGAGTACCTGGCCCATCCAGGTATAGAAAACCCTTTAGTCTCAATATCCGATGATTTCAAACACTCAACAATTTATGTTTCGTCAATGCATGTTTAATAGATCCAATTTATGTTTCGTCTTTTTCTTTTCTTTTGAAAAGTATATAAACAATTCCAGTTATTTCTTATACTGACTAAATTATAAGCCAAATTTTATTTGACTAAATAATGTGTAAGCATTTATAGGTTAATTTGTAAAATCATTTTAATGAGAGATAAAACAAAAAAATTATAAATACTTGGCTAGTTAAAACTTAGCTTATGACGTTTATTAGTTGTGTAGAATTACTCTTTCTTTATTTTTAACTCGAGAGAGCTAGTTCAGCCGAAAACTATAATATACTATGATAATTTAAGTTTTTATTGCAGAAGAGTTTTGGAAGACCAACATGACCATAAGGCTTCATAGTGATAGCCACACAATCATATCAAAACAAGACATTGCAAAACAAACAACAAACCAGCAAATAAGTAATCCGCAAGCACACCATCTCATAAAACATAAAGTAATAACTCAAGCATCATCGTGTCCTAGCAGTGCTAGAAGCATCTTTTCATAGTCCCCAGTGGTGTCCTTGACAATGGCATGATTAAGAGGAACACTGTTCCTACGATGGTACTCCTCCATAATCAACCTTAAATCAACCTCAGCCCTTGTAGCGACAACTCTTGTGAGAGCTCCTTCATCTGTTCCTCTTTTGTTTATGGCGAAACGAATGACCTTCTCAAAGTACTTCTCGGGACGGATCAAGCACTTAACTGTCGCCCTTAAAATTAAGAGGAACTCATCCTTTGGGTCAGCTTTCAAGTCCTGCATATCAGAGTGGCCAACCCAGAATTCAATCCCATCAGTTAAATGAACAAGAACCCGAGAAAAATTATTCGGAAGGTATAAATAAATAATCCCTTCTTCAATTAGCAATTGTTGCAGTGCGTAATGATAGTATGATAGCAATTCACTAGGAATTGAACAGCAGATATTACGAGTATTTTGATAAATAAAGCAAATGTTTTGAGCGCAAAGTAGTATTAGTCATCTAATCTTCCCGTGGTTTAGATGTTTATTTAACAGCAGATTGTGCTGGTGTTGGTTTCCTTAGGGCTTAGTTTCTTTTCCAGTTGTATCAAAAGGAGATATGACATCTAAAATTATTCACAATACCTTGTTGATATCATTTCCAAATTCATTTTTATAGTGATTCAGAGTAGCATTGATCTGAGCTTTACTCCTTGTAGCCAGAATCCTGATTATGTCCTCATGACTGTAAGCCTTCTCTGTAATTTGCTCATGGAGTATTTTGGCCTCTGATTTGGCTAGGGTCATGTTCACTTCATCTCCCTCATATCTATAAGAGCTAACAAGAGGCACCAAAAGCTGGAAAAATGAAATAAACCAATTAACTTTTTTTCACACCAACGAAAAGACAAAAAAGATCGTAATTTTTCGACACTAAAAAATTAGTGTGCTTATAAGGCTAGATTATTCATAGCACAACATCTTGGTTTCACTATTGATTGTGTTGATAACATCAGTGATTCAAAAAGATACAATTAAATGATTAAATCAAAGAACTTCCTAATGAAGAAAAGTAAGCATTCATACTTCTTTAAAAATAAAAGTGATAATCGTTCAGCAACTGTACCTTGCGGAAATCCCCAGTTGTATGGTATGCAACGTCCTCTTCGAGGGACTTCTTATAACGAGCATGATAAGCCTGCCTTGCGAGAAGCAGGTCATGTGAAGACCTAGTGCATGCTATTTCCATAAGCACCTGATTACTTGAAGTCCATCTCTTTGTTGCCTCATTGGCCAAAAAGGCATCGCGTTCAGGAGGATCAAGCGTCCAAATTAATATCACCCTCTGTTGTGCATAAAACCTCAATGCAGATGTGTTAGCTTTGTCAAATATATATTCAGTTTTTCTCCTAAAGTTATGCTAACTAGAAATTACAGATTCAACCGTGTTTTACATTAGATCCCCTCAGTCTCTGACATATCCTTTTTAATGACTAAGACATAAGTGCATCCTAAACTGACCTCAAAGTCATTTGAAAGTTCTTTATCTAGTGACTTGAGGAGATCCTCTCCATATGTTTCAGCATAAGTTTGACGAATCGTCTTTCTTTGGGCAGCACTTCTATGTGCCAAAATTGATATAATCAACTTCTCATTTGTCCCCCATCCTGCAATAAAAAAATTTCATAACAACCATTTGATATCAAGTTATCAAACACAGTTGTAACAATCTGTAAAAAAGAGTTAGCCTTTTCCTTTTTATCAGTAAAGAGTTAGTTATCTTTCAAAATAATAATAAAGAAACTCACAAAATTCCCCACTCTTTAAAGACCATTTATCAACGCCTCAACCCATAACACATTCGTCCTCCATCAGATCGACATAAAAATGGAAGAAGAATCAACCGTTGATTTGAAGAATTTCTGTTCTTGTAGGAAAACAATGACAGCTGCTTTAACTTTTAAGTCACTGCCAACAATATCTTTGCAACTTGAATAATATAAAATCAATGATTATTTAGAATCATCCTTCATTGAGCTATCTTTTGCCCCCACAGCCAATCAAAAATATGAAAAACAAGAAAATAAACTAAAGGTATTTAGCCGTCTCAAACACAGCCGATCCATGTGTGAATTAGAAGCCACTCTATTTTCAACAAGCGATATTAAGAATTTGCATCAGAAATCTAAAACAAAATCTATCAAGACCCCTTGGTGAATTTTAACCTGGGAAAACCATACAGTTTTGACCTTATAAAACACTAATCTAGAGGTTTGGATCAGAACTCAATCGTAGATGTTCTCTAAATAACCTCAACATAATTCATGTTTGACGATCAAAAAGCTTTAACGTTAAAAAACACGACAACTTCAAGTTAGAAAGATCTGCATAAGATCTATATTGTAAAAATATAGGAAAAATACTCAATCTCTGCAACATTAACCTTGATAGATTAAATTCCTTAACATTATTTCTAAAGCCTTGATCTTACATTAAAAATTAAAGTAACACAATTATATATTCAGATCATAGATCAGAGTATCATCACATATACAAAATCCGATCATCAAAATAGGACAACGATATATAATGAGATTAAACCCAAGAAAAGGAGAAGATGATGATTATAAGGAAAATGATGATTATAAGGAAAATGATGAGACCTGAGAAGGCCTTCCTAAGCTGTTCACAGTCTTCAGCCACAGAGGGAACGTGAGCTGGAACTTTCAGGGTCGACATTTTTCTCTCAGAGTCTCAGAGTAGCTGTGGAAGGGTAGAATGAGAAAGAGCGATCAGGGGAGGAGACAGCTTTTATCATTTTGCCTTTATTTTCATGTAAAGGCAAACGTAGCTCATCTGGTGACACACCACGTGGACATTCTATGATATTCTTGATTGCCTGCCTTCTCAAGGAAAATGATTGTTTATACACAGGTGTCGGAAGACTTTACAGGTGGTTCGGCCAAATTTTACGATTTGCTGCGGCCCGCGGCTGAACTTATGTTACATGCTGATGAGCTATAACTGGTCCGACTGACATGGGAGAAAGGCATTGGATTCACAAATTATGGATTATCTCATTTTTTTTTTACACAAAATATAAGAAAATTCAACTTTTCAGTTTAAAATTGATCGGAAAACTTCTTACTTGTAAAGATGGCCAAATATGACCGCAATAAATAATTTTTACAAAAATTATAAAGACGTAAATAAATTATTTACCTTATTCCGGTGATTTTGAAAAGTTGATCATTTTATACTTCTCCATTTTTTTAAGGTAGATTAAATTAGATTGCATTTTCTATTTACCTTTTATTTATATTATAACTTCGAATGATCAAAATGTATCGCCCTTAATTCATATTATTTGACACAGGAGGACGTGTAATCATTGTCTAATTTGCACAAGAAAGCCACCTATTGATGGCTGCTTACTGCAAGAGTTCTTTGGTTGGACAGTCAGCCTGGTGAATCCGCCTCTTATGGGTGGAAGATCTCTTCACCACTATAAAACAAAGACGCTTCAACTTTTTCAACAGAATAATCCAGATGAACTTAAAAACGAGTTGTTTTGTATTCCTTTTTTTTTGTTTTCAATGGGCCAATTTTGAGTGAAGTAGATTTGAACAGAATATCACAAACCACCTCTACAATTGGCACGTCAACTGTAGACTATCAGATCCTCTTTTTGTCCCGCTGGTCATACTAGTTAATTAAGTGAAATAAATGCAAATTCATATAGCTTATTAAATCTAGTTTATTATAAATCCGTAGAAATCTCTAGTTTATTATGACTACGGAAATGAAAATCAATATGGCTTATCATAGATCTAAACACTTGAATATGGAGGAAGAGGGAGTTCAAACCCCTGCCCGTGCTCACTAACTGTGCAGCGAAACCCTTGAGAGCAAAATAAACTAAAGAGCATGTTTGTTTGTATTTGAAAACATTTTAAAAAATTCGAGAAAAATGTTTTTGTAAAGTGTTTAAAAATACCTGCCAAAACCTGTTTAAAATAAATGTAATTTTTAATAAGGCTTTTAAATGAAGTGTTTTCAAGAACATTCCAGACTTCTAATTTATAAAAAAGATTCCAAACAAAACCACACTTAAAAATTAAGAGTAGAACTCCTATGAAACCGTCTCAACTTTGTACAACAATAACATGGTAGCAAATTTTGACATTGAAAAAAATGTATTGACATCTAACAAATTAAAATGAACCAATGAACCTAAAAGAAAGTTGGCGGGTAACGAAAATCAAGGGTTTTAAGATAACAAAACACTTTGTTTTATGAATATTTTCCTTGGTAAAAGAAAATAAAAATGATTCTATGTGGGAATTAGAATTAAGCCCTGTGATGCCAAGTCTATGTATTATCTACCACTGCATCAGCTGGGATCCCCCGACACAAGTTCCAACTAAAATCAGCCAGCAACACACTTCATTATTATACCAACGTGTATTTATAAAAATCTGCATCAGCCACAAGTATCGGCTCCTTAAGGCAACCACAGCATTTAGACTTCCTCACGACCAAGATATTTCAGGGACTAACAGAAAGCATCGTCAGGTAAATTAGTCAGACCCCGCGTGGTAAGACTTGCTATATTGTGAATTTATCATCAAAGAAATTATGACTTTGTAGCTGCAACCAGCATGAACATGATATCTACCACCCATGAAAGTAAAACAGCATCAACAGCTAGCAAGTCTTGACAGACAGCAGCAGTGACTCCTCTCGAACGACTAATAAAGAAGGTCAATAATACATACCCATTGTGAGTTAGAATTGAACTAACTGAACTGAATCATAATCAACAAGCATGCGACAAAATAAATTTGGACAATTAAGCGGGCAGAAAACCAAGCAGACAATATGTAAAAGAGTAGCAAAAGAGGTATCAACGCACTACAGAAAAACATTTAATGACGTCTTAAGAACCAAAGATAGTACCAGAGAGTACCAGCCTATATGTGAAAGAGTACAGAAGCTCCACCAATTCTAGATCAGTAAGGTAAAGCAGAAAAACCAACAAAAAGTTGCTTAACCATCAACAAACATGCCTCCAGAGCACATCCTGGTTTCAACATCATGATTATAGGATGTGAATTCACAAGGACAAAAGCAGATCCAATGAGCCCAAATACCTCCATCACATGATGTGTAGTTTGATCATTCCTGTAGAAGAGTTCCCATAAAAATTCAGTACAGCTTAGTAGTCAGATACATTGCCTCGGATCATGGTACACACTCAAACAACATATATATTGATAACTTAGGACTCACATCAGCATCAGATCTCTGTGGAGATGGGCTTCGGGAATCAACAGGTTGAGCACGAGGTAAAGTATCTTTAGGAGGAGGGGAGTGTGCATTGCCATTGCGTCCATTAGGACTTCCATCTCTAGATCGTGATCTACGTGGAGAAGAGCTCCTTTGAGAATCAGGACTACGCTGAGCAGGAGAAGCACTTCTACAAGAATGCAATTTCCATCAGTCAAACAGTAAAAGAAATAATGAAAGATACAGAAAAATTTAGCGAGATTCAATACCTTCCACCAGAGCGGCTTCGGCTCCTCTTCTCTTCACCATACCTGCCTCTCCTCTGGCCTTTATCATGATATGGACTAGCACTACGACTCCTGCTTCGACGACGGTGTTCTCTTTCACTTCTACGATGCCTGTCCCGATCATATCTATCCCTACTCCTGCTGCGACTTCTTCTCCTATAGTCCCTGTCCCTATATTCATCCCTATGTCTGGAAAATTTGGAGTTCAATTGTTAAAGAGGAAATGCAACAGAAGCAAACTGCATGCAAGAATGGACTCAGCAAGATAATTCAAAATGATGTAATTGGGGATATCAACTTTGATTATCCGTATAACGTAATTAACAACTCTCACAGAACCCCACCCCACCTCAATGCCTATAGCCTTGTCATAACTTCAAGACGTTTGGGTCAGATCGAAAACTAACCCCCCCAAAAAAGGGACTTGAAATAAGGGTCAAGATGATGAACTTCTATTGTTTCTTAAATAAAAATGTTTTAGAAGAAACAACAAGGAAGGATCCTCACCTCGGACGAGGACTGCGGCTTCTTGACCTACTCCTTATCTTCGATGACGATTCTGCTACCCTCCCTTTGTGACTACAAACAAAATATAATAACTAAACCTAAAAGCTTCCTATTAAAATTGTATGCAAACAATAGAAGATGTAGTTCATTTTTAAGAAGGATTTCGTTTTCAATCAGTCGTATGAAGTGAAGATAATTAGGTACAACCATCCAATTATAAAGAGAAAACGAAACTAATCTTGATAAAATTCTGAACTTGCAAAAACGATGGAAACTTAGCCTCATGATGACAGTGATAAAGGCTTAAGATTAAATGTTCAAATTACATATCAAAAGTTAACGATTTTGTGAGCTCTAGTACACTTCTAAAAAGGAATAAAGAAAAATGCAAGTCAGAGTTCAAAGAGCAGAAATAACATTTCTGCCTTTCCAAAAGACTTACATCCGCTCAGCATTAGGACCGTACTTGGCGAACTGAACCATAATCTCCCTACCATCGACCATCCTTCCTGAATTCCAAATCATCCAAATCCAGCTTATTTCCTTATTTCACCGATACCAAAAATGAAAAGAAAACCCAAAAAGAAAATGGATATACCATCAAGCTTTTCAACAGCCTTTTGTGCCTCGTCCGCATACTTGTACCGGACAAAAGCAAAGCCCCTCGAATCACCGGTCCTAAAGTCAATAGCCACGTACAAAATGTAACTCAAAAATAAACAAAATAAAATACTGAGACAATAAATTAAGAGCGAGAAAAGGACCTTCGATTTCTGGGGATGAAGACGTCGACGACCTCACCATACTTGTCGAACAAGGGATAAAGATCGTCTGCAGTGGTTCCTATCAAACCAAAAAAGAACGAAAGAATAAACAGAAACAGAGATCAGAGACAAAAAAGATAAAGAATGGGAAAGAAACAAAATGGAATTATAAACAAAGATGAAGAAGAAAAGTACGGAAGGTGATGTTGAGGACGAGGAGAGAGTATGAGTCTCTGATATCCGGAGGACCAGCTCTCCCAAAGTGCGACATTTCTCTGCTAATGTTTCAGTGAGAGACAAAGAACTGAAGGCGAAGTCAGGCGCGCTCCGGCTAGGGTTCGTATTTGAGTTAGATTTGGAGATTTTAACGTCAAAAATCAGCCACAGACTGTCAGCTAAGCTGATACTTGTGCAAGATATCGACAAGGCATAGACCAATATACCCTTGTCATTTTACTTATATTACGTGCATTACGTGTGGATTATTCGCATTTCGCTTCCCTTTGTGCAACACGAATAGACGATAGACCTGGCAGGCACTCGATATGTGGACTCGTAGCCACAATCAAGAATAACTTGGGCCAGACTCATGATGTTTTTGAATCCAAGGAGCTTTAGCGTGCAGAACCGCATATGGCTGACTAAGCCCATGAGCCATGACGTCCATCATATTTCTCCCCTTTTTTGTCATAAGTTAAAATCATACGAAACTTGAGTATTCTCCCCTGAAAATTAGTTTTGGAGAAATAGGGTTGATTTTCAAAACGGTAATATCTATAGATATAAAGGTGTTCTTAGATGGAGTGTGGTAAGATTAAAACAGTAAATGATGGATGGCCTAATTATTGAGATTGTGCCTGTAAAGCACATCATGTTTAAAGTGGAATTACGTTATTTATCATTTTTATTGAATTAAATAATATAAATTAATTATTAATTACATATATATACATTCTTAGTATACCGTCCATAAGCATAAAGTACTTAGTTTGCGTGTTATGTAGATCGAGTTTATAGATATAAGGTATAAACTAATAGTCTTTTATGACTTGTGAATGAACATATTCACAATTTAGTGAAGCTGGTACTTCACTTGAAAACTATAAAATATTAATTATATTATTTAGAGTTACTAACATTGATTCCTGGGTGGAGTACATATTATTGTGTTAGTGCATTTAGAATACATCGAATGAACTAGTAATGTCACACCATAAACATTGTACTGGGAGTAAAATGGATTTTTTTAACAAACCACGAAGAAGAAAGGTCAGCATGCCATTGGTAAAATATATTTTATTCAAATACCATAAACAAAATGTAACTTTATTTAAAATAGACCAAATATCTTTAAATTTATTTAAAAACATTATTCATAAGTCAAAATGATAAACCTAATAAAATCTTTAAAACAATATTCAAATTAATGTTCCAAGAAGACGATCTGAAGAAATTCCACCCATTATCATATTCTAGCATCACTTTTTGACTTTGATGTCATCATCATTGAAAACTATAATATATGATAAACGAGTTCAAACTCAGTAAGCAAAATTCGTACATACTTTGCAAACACATATAAGCATCCAAAATCCAGTTCCATCATTAAATAAAGTATTGTGTTCAAATCTTAAGCATAGACATGATTTTCAACGAAAGAGTTTATCTTATTAGAATTTTAACAGAAAATAGGAAACTAACCAACTTTCACAATACAACTCTTGCCACACCAAATAGACAAAAACAGAGATGTTAGCTCGTGAGAGACAAACGAGTGGACTCATCCGCACGTACCCATCCACATGTTATCACTAAGGTGGAACCAATTATTAATAGTCTTTTCACAAGTCTAACCAGCATAGTAGATACAGAGTTCCTTACCTTTTAGGTAAATAAGATACAGATAAATGGCGGGAAATAAATTCTATGTGGCAATATGTAGTGCTCTAAAATTTCTTAATCACCAGATTTTAAGGTAATGTATCACAGTTTACCATAGTGACGATATTGAAGGAATACATATATAAAATAACCGCATCTAATCAAGTACAATTAATAAGAAAACAAATACAACGAAAAACATTTCATTTATAATGATTTTTTAAAGTATAGCAAGCATTGAAGTATACATCAATTCTGCTTATTTGAGCACAATGGTAAGATATTCAGACTAACCGATAACCGGGAAAATAGAGTTTTCTAATTTCTGAGAAAATCTTTAGGCATATTTGTATCATACTATGACTTATCTGATTCTTATAGGTCATCTTAGATAAAGTCAATTTCTGTGACAAAAGGCAGAGCCAAACGACTAATTTCAAATCTCTATTAACAAGTCCATTTTATTTGATCTTATTCTAGTGAGATGTTACTCTTCGGGAAAAGTCAGTAAATAAGTTTACTTTTTACGTTTATAGACTTCCCCACAATTTTCTTCCATCTTATTATCTATATCAAACATTATCTTTATTTACTACTTTGTTCCTTTTAGCAGACACAGAAACTATTTAAGTAATAATAAACAAACTTGCTATAGTTGTTTTGTTTCTCTTTTCTTTAAATTGTTACTATACCCATATTATCTTGCAATGCTCATATAGATGAAAGTAAACTAATTACATCTATTCCCATGAAACAAATTACTCTTTCATTTGTTTTGTTTCTCTTCTTCTACACATTTTATTATCAAAATAACATTAAAGAGTATCACCAGCCTCTATCTAACAACCTAAGAGATTCTACCATTACATGGTGTTAGTTCTCTTCCTTATGTATCCAAATATAAAAAATAACAAAGCAGTCGTCCATTAAAATAAGTTTTACTATTGACGATCTAGAGGAATAAGAAACTTGACGGCTTGTCTAAATGGTCCAACAACACTCAACAGGAGGAAGGGGACGGGGCAAGATTGTAT
Organism: Datisca glomerata; assembly: GCA_003255025.1. Classification (NCBI taxonomy): domain Eukaryota; kingdom Viridiplantae; phylum Streptophyta; class Magnoliopsida; order Cucurbitales; family Datiscaceae; genus Datisca; species Datisca glomerata. The sequence continues at coordinate 1,236,527 of QANY01010417.1, read as the reverse complement.
AGGTAATAATTAAGGGTGAGGGTGGAGTCTGGAGCTGATGCCAAAAGTTGCTAAGTGGGTCTATAAAGGCATAAAAAATTATCCTAATTGCATCAATAATAATTATCCTAATCATTAGGGACATGATGGGAAACACATCCACAACACTTGCACAACCCTAATTAAGAATTACCATATAGAAGTTACTATCCATATTTTCCCAAGTTTGCTTTCTTATGAGCCCTCTTTCTCTACCCAAAAAGGAAACTCTGGGGGATAAAAATCATGAGGGCTAAGGCCCAATATCCAATAAGACTTATTGACAGGGCCTCCGTTTTAGACCAAGACTCTAATGACTAAGGCATCTGCATCCTCAAGATCGAGGCCACCATGATGGCTGAGGTGCAACTAATACCTTCATGACCAGCGCCACCAAGATGGTCGAGGTCTTCTGATCACCTCGATAGCCGAGGTCACCAAGATTGTTGAGGTCCCCTTCAAACCTGTATGGCCGATGCCATGACGATGGTCAAGGTCCTACCTACATTCCCACAATCGAGGTAAAAAATATGGCCTAGGCCCTTCCATGTTCGTAGTCGAGGCTACCTGTAATGTCTGAGGCCCATCCGCTGATGCGACCTATATATGGTAAATCTATTGTAAGGAAACTACAGCTGATGAATATCTCTATAAGGGATACTCCAAAAGCCATAAATGGAGTTGAGCTATGAATGGGATCTCACAACTTATAGAGATCCCCTTTGAACGCCTTCATTCGTTATTAGAATAAGGGGGAGAGATACATTAAACATGGTCTAACGATCGTTGGAGAATCGTTATAAATAAAGGGTGCCTTTCACTCAAACGGGTATGCCTTCTCTCTATCTTCAGTCCATTCCCTAACATCATTTACTGACTTGATTTTCAGAGTGTATTAAGTTGGGTAACACATTGATGTCAATGTAATCTTTTGTCGGTCATTTTTTATTATAGGATTGTAAGCTCATCACGTTACAACTGTGGCATCCCAGTTGACCATAGATTCATTTCATATATAGTTTGGCATCGTTATGGGAAACATAAGACATTCTCAATAAAATTTTGATCAAATCCAACTTTTCTACAGTTGTAATGGTAACACAAGAGTCAATCCTTGACAACTGTCAATCATGAAGATACGCTACCAGAAATCTCACAAAAATTTGGTAGACGTGATTGAAGGGCAGAACGTGGGTCATATGGTTCTTGCGGTGAATGCAGCAGCACAACAACGTGACTAGCTCAATTGTCCTCCTCTTGCTGGAAAGGTGGAGCACCTGACCAAGGAAATAGCTTACCTTAAGTGGGGAAGTGAAAGTGATGAGAGGCTTGAAAGAAAGATGGAGAGCACTTTTAGGCATGGGCCTATACGAAGTTACATAAAAAATGAAAGGTGTAGCTACAGCCCAGCACCAGATCGTCTGACTCGTGAGAATGGAGTACACAGCCACCTCGCATGCATCACAATAGTAGGGAACCCCATGATGACATCAAAAGGAAAGAGAGATGATGGGAGATTCCTAACACTTGCAGCATCAGTCACATAACTCCTATCAATCTCAAAGGACTCAAGATGAGGTCGAAGGTCGCATGTTGGAATTTAGACATGATGAACAAGGGAATAGCCGAGACATACATTAGTAGAAGGATGAACTTGTAGAGTAGATCAAGGACTTTCATTTGAGGGTCGCATGCCTAGATACCGAGAATAAGGAGGAGAGGAGAGCCCCAGCCGTGGTAATAGAGCGGCTGATGCAGTCACGTAGAAATCAATTCGATGATACCTTCGAAAAGGTTCACAACTGATGTTTAAAATGTTCAATGGCACCTCTAACCCTACTGATGTCAAGTGCATGCATTTTAGAACACAAGTTGGAAGGCATTTTATGTTTGCAGTTCACTTCAAGCCTGAAGGGAGCCGCCATCATTGGTTCGAGAGTATAAAGTCGTAGTCCATACATACTTTCTCTCAGCTAGCAAATCTTTCCATAGAATAGTTCGAGAGAATTTAGAGGATGATCAAAGAGGCATATTATCTCTTCATTGTGGAATAGAGGAGCGATGAGTCTCTAATGAAGTACTTTTGTAGGTTCAACAACAAGAAGATTGGAATCATCTGGTGCAATGATGGAGTAGCTCGTGCCCGCTTTCAGGAATGATCTGATGGAGGGGACATACTTATAAAAGTATCTACACTTTAAGAGACTCAAGACGTTGTTAGAGTGCCTAAGTAAGGCCAATGAATTTGTGATGTTGGACGAGGAAATGTCTAAAAGAAATAAAGAGGTAGCACATGAGAGAACTCCCCTCGGATCAAGAGAGAGTGTAGAGAAATAAGGGGCAGGTTAGACTAAAGGATCAACAAGAAACACTCATGGGAGAAAGTCAGTGTTACTCACAGGCTGAGACTGAGAGTTATCCTAGAATTTAACTCGCCACCCATGTGTGTCACCATTAAAGAGCTGGTTTCTCAAATAGATAGGAATGATCTCTTACCTCAACCTCCAACTCTAAAGACAAAGATAGGGAAACGGGAAGATCAACACCAGTACCACGATTACCACAAGGACTACGCACACAAAACATATGACTTTTGGAAGCTCAAGCATGAGATTGAGTCTCTGATAAAGTAGAGATTTTTAAAAGAGTATCTTCCAGAACAGACGAGTAAGCTCTTGAGGACTAAGATCGAGGATAGACTCCAGGGGAAAACTCAGATAGACGAGTAATGCATGTGATGCACAAGGGAAAATCCTGCGGGGGAGCAACCAACTCGACAAGGAAAAGGTACATGGGAGTTACATGTCTCCCCGTATTTTCATTCGTAGCCAAGGGATGAGCCTGGCCCAAAGATAACATAGATGAGGATATGGGTAGAGCGCGTTACACACATGATGATGCCTTGGTAATCTCCTTAGACATAGCAACTTGCCTGGTCAAACGAATAATGATGGACCCTAGAAGCTCAACGGATATAATTTTCCTCTCAACACTTGAGAAGATATGAATAGACGAGTTAAAAGTCATGAAATGTGAAATGAAGCTCATGGGATTCGACGCCTCAATCACCTGAACGATTGATGTGTACTCCTGCCCGTGAAGGCGAATGTCATCAACCTCATGACAGTGATCGTAGTGCTTGACGAAGAATTAGCCTACAACGTGATTGTATGAAGGCCTTGGGTGTATACATTGAAGGCAGTCTCGTCTTCCTTTCATCAAAAGCCTAAGTTCCCTACTTTATATGGAATCATTGAGATTTGTGGGATCAGGGGGTGGTGAAATTTTATTACCTCATCATCTTCAAATAGAATGGAGAATAATAGAAGTTATAGCGAACAGGTTCAAACCTAGGATAAATCATGAAGAAACAATAAAGGTAATGATACATATGTCAGTCCAAAAGAAAGTCTTGGGCATAGGTTCAGACTTTATAAATCCTCTAAGGAATGAACTAATCCTTTTCGTGATGAACTGGCAGACATTTGCATAGAGTATCTCAGACATGCTTAGAATTGATCTGTTAGTAGTATTACACTTATTGGAGGTAGACCCTGAGTCATAAACCAATCAGGCAGAAACGGAGGAAGTTTGTCGTTAACAGGAATGAGATCATCAACGAGGAAGTCCAAAGGTTATTGGATGCGGGGTTTATGAGAGAGGTGCACTACAGCAACTGACTAGCTAACATGGTGGTAGTTAGGAATAAGAATAGGTAGTCGAGAGTCTATATAGACTTCACTGATCTGAACAAAGTATGGCCAAAAGATAGCTTCTCGCTTCTAAAAATAGATCAATTGGTAGACGCTACGACGGGGCATGAAATGCTCAACCTCATGTACGCCTTCTCTATGTATAATTAGATACTTATACAACTAGTTTATCAAGAGAATACATCTTTCGTGATCGAGAGGGGGACATACTGCAACGTATTTCCTTCTAAGTCTTGGAGAACATAAGTTCCAGGTCTGATAATCCCAGCTATCAAGTAGGGCCTTCTCAATTGGTTCTGAGCTTTCTCATGTCGTGTTCTTGGGCATTATGGTATCCTCTCTAAAGGACTTGATGTCCAAAAGTGAATTTACGGATATTGACCCCTTTATTAAAGTAGTGAGATGTTTTATGCGCATAGGCCTCGACTCAGATCAGTGTCAATTCCCCATTTCCTTCTAATGCATTTAGTGCTTAGGTCATAGCTTTTCTCTTATCATCCTCTTCCGTGAGTTGTGCTCGGGTAGTAGGCATTCCAATATTGACTGGAATTGACTCCATGGACTAAAGAATATGGAGTCTCTCATGTAGGATCCCGCTTCATTGTTCTATATGACCATAAGACTACTTGGAGTACTTCTACCCATTTGCTTTGGCTTCGCTGAGCCTTTTCTTGAATGTGGTCATTATATTCTTATTTGAGGCCTCGAACTGTCTGTTTGCCCGAGGGTGCCGAGGTGCTGAAAAGTGAACCTCCTTAATCGATCGCGGAGAGACCATGTCTAATATTGCATTGATGTAATCAATATTTGCCTCTATCCCCCGCCTTGTGACCATATGTCCAATGAATCTTCCTGATGACACATCAAATGATCATTTTGATGGTTCAAGCTTCATGTTGTATTCGTTCAGTACCTTGAATGTCTTCTTCAAGTCTGACACATGTTCTTGTGCATGGATTGACTTGACCATCATATCATCAATGTAAACCTCCACTATTTTTCTGAGGTACTCATGGAACATCTTGTTAGCTAGACGGTGATAGGTGGCTCACCACGTTCTTTAGTCTGAAGGACATCACTTTGACAAAAGTTGGAACACCCCTAGCCTCAAAATGTTTTTTCTTTGATATTTTCTGAATAAGTTGTACTTTTCTAGTCATAATAAAGTCTAGCCATGATATTTATCACTCAAACTGCTTGTTAAACAATGGTAAATACATATTCTAAGCCAATCAAATGCATTGATGACATGAAAATAAAACTTTATTGGTGCCGCCTAAGATCATGAAATGCTCGAGCAGAAGACCTCACCCAAGGCCAGGGCCAACAAATGCCTTTCGATCACCCTAGATGATTAGGGGAAAGACCATGCATAAGGAAAAAGACCACAGTAACACCTTGTGGCACCTGAGATAATAAAATTCTTGGATAGAAGACCTCACCCAAGGCTACGGCCGGTTAAGGCCTCCTAATCACCCAAGATGACTAGGGGAAAGATCTTACATAGAGCATAAGGACAATGAAAAAACTTCGTAGCACCTGAGATCATAAAGTGCTTGGATCGAAAACCTCACCTAAGGCTATAACTAGTTGAGGCCTCTTGATCACCCGAGATAATAATAGAAAAAACCTGAACAGGGAAAAATGAGCAAGGCAGTACTCCGCATATGAAATCACAATATACTCGGACAAAAAAACCTAGACTAAGGGCGTGAAAGGTGTTATGATAGGCAAGAAATTAAGCGCCGACAATGATGTTTCATACACATACCAAAAGGGAGAACTTCCATTCACATTGTAAAAGGGAGGACAACGCCTTAAACAAAATTCTAAACTTTAAAGTTGCAATACTTATAAAGGTAGCAAATATTTTAAGCTTAAAAGCCACATACAGTTGGAAAAAGCCACGCAAGGCTACAAATCAAATATCAGGAAGACCCTTATAAAACTCACCATCCATGGGCACCGAAGCTCGAACATTAGCCTTCGCCGGAGCAGCTGGGTCAGCGAAAATCTTGATCATGTCAGCAGACTCTGGAGTCTCTTGAACCAGAAGGGGAAACTTCCTTAGAGATGAGGTCGTCACGAACTATCTCAATGACCTCATCCTTCTAGTGTTGGTCCTTGTCCGACATAGAGGATAGAGGACTTCACTGATCACCATGTCCAGCCTTGGCCTCAAGCTTCTTCTTCCTCTTATAGTCGATGAAGCGCACATTATACTCATTCAATGCCTCATCCCGAGTAATCTTCAGTTCCTCTTGGAGCTTGGGTGATCGATCTACAATGTCTCAAACTGTGCCCAGCTTGTTACATTCCAGGGTCACCTGTCTCAGAGACCTCTCTTGAGAGATGAGCTTGGATTCTGACACAACAACCCTCTGCTTCATCCCCTTGACGGCTTATCACAGTCAAGTGATCTTAGATCTGGCAGTATCTATCTCCTTGTCCTTGCCATCATACATCAGCTTCATCGAGGCATCCTTCCTAACGACCATGGTCATGGACTATGCAGATAAAAGAAGAAAAAAACTCAAAGTTAGACCATTATATAAAATGTAAAATGAACTTAGGATGTGAACTAAGATCGAATGAGCAATGGACTCTTGAGCAAGTTCCTCAATAGACTCGTCATAATGATCACCCAGTCATGAAGGGTGAGGAGCCACTTGGTTATCTTAACGGCCAAGGCATCACTATTCTACGAGCACGCATCTTAAAGAAGAGCAAAGGACCTGTAAGTATGCAAATCTCCTCAACGGAGTTCGTTTGAGCCTTCTTATCGAGGCGGTTGAAGCTCGACTGTGGGTGTTTAGATGGAGAGAGTGATGGCGTGTCTGAAGATTGAGGATGCACGAGCCTGGACATAGAAGCCCCGACATAGAATCTCAGGTCTTCTTCTTAGCCTTAGTCATTCTCTTTATCTCCTCCATAGAAAGTTTGGCTCATATTCCAGCTAATATCATTAAACTTGTATTCCAATCTAATGGGGTCATTGGGTTGGTTAAAAATCAACTCAGGCTCAGACCTATATACACATTAAATGGATAACCCAAGCAAACTGAAGCGATTTTAATGTGTCTGGTAAACGTAAGGGATACCTCTTGGGAAATCCACAACGTGCCTCCACAAACTCGCGACGCTCAGGTTCTCCTCAGCCCAGATCTGGCCAATCCTCTTGTTTGGGTATTCATAAAGAAGGTGAAAAGACTCGGATGTAGCCTCGGTCAAAGAAACTAAACTCCTGGAATCAGCGGCTACAAAAACAAATCAACAGACATTAGTAGATGATAAAAGGAGTGAAATAAAAATAATAAAATAATCTTTGTTCTACGTGGGTAACCCTAACTTGTTCAGACTCTAGTAATGTGAGAGGCCTTGCCTGCTGCAAACTCCTAGTCTCTTGGGACAAAGAAGTACTTATCATGAGTTTGCTGAGAAGAATTCCCAGCTTCACTCGGCCTAGGTTGTAACAGCCGGGGAAATCAACATGCTCAACCATAGAAAATAGGCTCCATAGAAGATCAAGTTTGACCACAACATTTGTCTAGTACCCAAGAAGCAAGAGACAAGAAGCACCCTCCAGGAGTTGGGGAGCAACTGACTAGGCGCAATATTATAAAACTTAAAGACCATCCTTATGAGTTTGGGCATGGGGAATCTAAGAGAAGTGTTTGGGCGCTCTGACTTGTAAGGCAGTATCATCTCAACAGACTCTAGGATACCGTACTCGATGTGATATATCTCTAGGTGAGACTTAGTTAAGTATTGTCGAAAAACTGGAAAGAACTAGTCCCCTCTAGAGAAGACAACCTGGCCCAATCCCTAGTAGCCTCGGATGCGCTGAATCCATGACCCTAGACTAATCTCAACGGGCATGACATCATCTAAGCTAGCTTCCTCGACCGAGGCCTTGGACCTAAACGCTCGGATGACGGTAGGCTTGGCACAATCTAATGACCTCGAACTCAAGAAGCGACTAGCCAAAATAGTGTTCATACACTCAGAGATGTCAGACATGCTCGACGACATGCACAAACATAAATTATAAAAAAAATAATACCAAAAATAAATCAAAGGGAGATTTGACCTGCTAGAGTTTCACGGAAAACAAGGAAATTTTCCATGAAACCTCCATTAA